>CABHPP010146725.1:23893-50038 GCA_902168425.1 Peromyscus attwateri | reverse complement strand
TAAAGTGTGTGTGTGTGTGTGTGTGTGTGTGTGTGTGTGTGTGTGTGTGTGTGTGTGTATGCCAGGTTCCAGCAGAATCCAGAAGAAGATAGCATTGGATTAGCATTGGAATGGTTGTGAGCTGCCAGATGAGGGTGCTGCTGGGTGAGCCTGGGTCCTTTGCAAGAGCAGCCTGTGCTTTTAACTGCTGAGTTACCTCTCTAGCCATGGGACCCAAGGTTGTTGTCGTTTATTATTGTTTTGAGACAGGTTTTCTCTGCGTAGCCCTGGCTGTCCTGGAACTTGCTCTGGAGACCAGGCTGGCCTCAAACTCAGAGCTCTGCCTGTCTCTGCCTCCTAAGTGTAGGGATTAAAGGCGTGCGCCATGACTGCCCAACAGCCAAGTTTTGTCCCCAGCACCCACTTAAATAGCTGGGAAGGTGCATAAGTGTGTATATTCAGCACCAGGAAAGCAGAGACTGGCGGACCTCTGGAGCTCCCTATTAGGTCTCAGGGAGGGACCCTGTCTCAAAAACAACCAAGATAGGGCCAGTGACAGGGCTCATGCAAGCTTGCTGGCCTGAGTTCAATCTCTGGAACTAAGGTAACGATGGAAGGAGAAAACCAGCTCCATGAAGCTGTCCTCTGACTCCACATGTGTATCGTGGCACAAGTGTGTGTATGTGTGCAAATGATAATATATTCAAAAATAATTTTTAAAACAACAAGGTAGATGGCTCCTGAGGAACAACATTTGAACTTAACCTCCAACCTCTACATGTATGTGTATACTTGTGGAGGCCAAAGGCATTGGAGCTGGAGTTACAGGAATTTTGAGATGCTTGCTATAGGTGCTGGGAACCCATATTTTCCAAACTGAATGGAAACTCTGGACACCAGATCTTGTAAACCCAAGCCAAGGTCCTCCCTGGGTCCCAGGAAAATGTGCAGCCACCATGGACCTGTATGTGGGTTAAGTGTGGGAGGATTCTGAATCTAGAGCACGATATAGATCTGGGTTTCACAGCCACTCCCCAAGGCTGCTCCTGGCTGCTTTGGTGTGGCTCTATGCTTAGAGCCAGGTAGCTCTTCTAGACTGCTCAGGGACCTTCTGCTCTGTCTTGTAGAACCGTCCTTTTCTTTCTAGGTCAGGAGGACTTTGTCATATGCTCCACCTCCTCAGGTAGTAACCCTTCACTACTGACAGTCTGTTGTCGTCTCTCTATGGTCAGAATAAATGGACATACCTTTTTGGTTGTTTGGTGGGGGCACATGCATGTCATAGAGTATGTCTGGCCTTTACATGCATATATACATATGTGCAAATCCAAACATACAGGTGCATCCCCCAACACATACACACATGAACTTATAAGTCAAGTATGGTGGCTTACACCTGTAATCCTAGCACTTTGGAGACTGGGGCAGGAGGATTTCTGCCAGTTTGAGTGCTGTGGGACAATCTTTGTACATTGTAAATGTGTAGTACTCTCATTGGTTAATAAAGAGCTGACTGGCCTGTAGGTGGGCAGAATGAGATTGGGCGGGAGAGCCAGAATAGAAGGATGCTGGGAAGAAGAAGGGCGGAGTCTCAGGAGTTGACAGCAGATGCAGAGAGAAGCAAGGTGGGCATGCCGGACTGAGAAAAGGTACCAAGCCATGTAGCAAAGCACAGATAAGAAATATGGGTTAATTTAAATGTAAGAGTTAGCTCATAACAAGCCTGAGCTATTGGTTGAGCATTTATAATTGAATGAAGCCTCTGTGAAGCTATTTGAGAGGCACATAGAAACTCCGCCTACATTTGAAGTCAGTGTGGGCTAAATTGTAAGACTATCTCAAAAAACTAAAAGCCTTAGACCCTCAACTGTTCAGAGTGATGTGATTGTCAATTTTTTTTAAGTCTCATATAGCCCAGGCCGACCTCAAACTTATTATTTAGCCTAGGCTGGCCCTGAACTCCTGCTCTTCCTGCTTCTACCTCCAAGTGCTGGGGTTATTAACATGCACCACCACACCTGTCAGACTCTTCCAAAGAATTTTTGTTATATTGACTTACTTATTTTGAGGGTATAGAGGTCAGAGGACAACTTGTGGAAGTCAGTTCTCTTCTCTCACCATGTGGGTTCCAGGGATCAAATTCAGGTCATCAATCTTGGCAAATGCCTTTATCCACTGAGAGCCATCTCTTTGTGTGTGTGTGTGTGTGTGTGTGTGTGTGTGTGTGTGTGTGTGTGAACAGGGTTTCTCTGCATAGCCCTGGCTGTCCTGGAACTCACTCTTTAGAGCAGCCTGGCCTTGAACGAAGAGATCTGCCTGCCTCTGCTGGTATTAAACGTTACAGCCTGGTGGGTCCACTGAGCCATCTTACGGGCCCAGGCCCAACCTGTCAAATCCTTAACCATGGAAGCCCTGAGCAGGAAACAGAGGGAGGCAGTCTGTCCTGTGGAAGGCTCAGGTGTGCAGGCATGCAGGGGAGGGTAGTGAAGAGGTCAGTGTCCTCTCTCCTGTCCCTGTAAAGAAATCAGCTCTTTGCTTTAACAGTTGAGAAAAGTGGGCTGGAGAGATGGCTCGGTGTTAAGAGCACTTGCTGCTCTTGCATCAGACCCAGGTTCAAAGCCGTCTGTAACTCCAGTTCTGGGAGAGCTGCCGTCCTCAAGGACCAAGCACGACATGATGCACATAGTATGAAATGAATACATCTTTTAAAAAGTTGTTTTTTGTTTTGTTTTGTTTTGATGAGAACAGTGAGGCCAGGCAAGAGCAGAAAACCCGACCACGCTCACAGATCATGCCGTTACCAAGACTGGGTTCACTCTGCTGGACTCAAGGTCTGAGGTTCTCTTTGTTCAGCTTTCATACCAGATGGTGGGGATGGAACCATCCCTGCACTCCCTGCCCCATCTCTCTCTCTACTCTCTTACCTGGACTCCCCCCGCATCCGCTCAGCAAAGCCAGGTGGTAAAGAGAAGTCCAAAGGGTCCCCAAAGCCCTTGGGAATAGGACATGAAGGAAGGGGCCCCTCTGGAGCCCCAACATTGGATCGAGGACAGGAGTTCTGCTTTGTCTGCTTCATTCACCCCTTCCCTTCCATCTGAGCGCGGAGCCTGGTACGCCATAAGCTCTGCCTATGGTTGAATGGACGAGTTGGAGGAAGCAGCTTCCTTCTTGGGAAATCATCCCTCCGGGTTGCTCTCCTCCTGCTCCGTGTGTCTCCTGACCGTCTAGTGGGGAGCTCTTGGCAGCGTTTCCTGTGTCTCAGCTTGGCCCCTTCTGCTCAGAGCACTGTTCTATCAGAAGCAGCTGTCCTCCCTTCAAGTCCCCATTTGTACAAATGCTCACTTGGGGGCCGGGAATGTAGATCAGCTGGTAGACCGCTTGCCTAGTATGCACTAAACTCCATGATCGATCAAATAAAACCAGGCATGGTGGGATATGACTACAATCTTAGAATTAAGGAGGTGGAGGTGGGAGGATCAGGACCTCAAGGCCATCCTCAGTTACATGGCAAGGTGGAGGCCACGCTGGGATACAGAAGACTTTGTCGCAAAAACAAACAACAACAAAAATAAAACCCCACCCTCTTCCCTTCAACGTTTCCATTTTAAGTAGAATACAAAATAATGGGCTTTGGGGGCTGGAGAGACAGACAGCTCAGCAGTTAAAAGCACCAACTGCTCTTCCAGGGGACCTGGATTCGCTTCCCAGCACCCTGTAACTCCAGTTCCGGGGGATCTGATGCCCTGTTCCGGCTCCCGAGGGCACCGGTGCAGGGTGAAAAGGGTCAAGGAAAAACACTCTGACCCTGACTTGACCCCAGGACCGGGGCTTGAAATGGCACCAATTGCTGAACTTGTCCCACAGTCAGGCTGCAGAATCCCACCAATCCCTGAGGTCCCTGAGCTCGAAATGCCAAAAATCCCTGAGCTTGCCTCAGAATCAGACCACAAAAAAACACTAATCCCAAGCCACTCTGGAAAGTCCCCCCACCCCCCCCCCCCGAAATCCCATATAAAGTCTGTACCCTGTTCAGTTTGCTGCTGTTCTCACCAGAGGCAGTCACCCTCCTGGATCCTTCCTTCCCTATAGATCTTGAGTGAGGTTTGTTATGCGATGTGACATTTTCAGGGTAAAGCCCAGCTGTGACCGGAGCACAGCAGAACTGCAACACTTTTGCAGGGGAAACTTTCCCCTAGCAGAGCAGAGCTGTAACACTTCTCTGGGCGGAGTGGAGGAGAGTTGAAACAATTTCACTGGGGAAACCTTCCCCTGCCAGAGCAGAATTGTTACACTTGCATGTGGGAAACCTTTCCCTGGCACAGAGCTGTAAACTGGTGACTTTGTGCTAGTCCTTGGCTCCCGACTGCCAGGATACCTTTCCATCCAAGCTGCAATGCTTACACCATGCATGGTGTGCAGACATACGTGCAGGCAAACAACAACCAAACAAACAAAAACCCAAAAACAAACAAAAAAACATACACATAGAATAAAAAAATAAAATAATGGGATCCAGGATGGGAGTTTAGTGCAATACGCAGAATGCTTGCCTATCAAAACACAAGCGGCCAGGCGGTGGTGGTGCACGCCTTTAATCCCAGCACTCGGGAGGCAGAGCCAGGCGGATCTCCGTGAGTTCCAGGCCAGCCTGGTCTACAGAGTGAGTTCCAGGAAAGGCGCAAAGCTACAGAGAAACCCTGTCTCAAAACAAAACAAAACAAAACAAAAACCACACACAAGCCATAGGTTTCATTACTAGCCACCACGTAAAGCAAGGTATGATGGTTCTTGCTGTGATCCAGCTCACAGGACATGGTGGCAGAAAGATCAGAAATTTAAGGTCACCCTCCTTCAGCTACATATAAAATTTGAGGCCAGCCTGGGCTACAGAAGAAAAATAAGGGGAAGTCATCATGACATCACACATGTATGTCATGTAATGTGTTCATAGCCACACCTCCGTTATTCCGCCCACTCCAAAAATACCCACTTGAGGTGCAGGGCATGCATGCAACTCTAATTACTAATGACTCTAAGGCAGGACGAGCTTGTGAGTACAGGAGTTCCTAGTAAGCCAGAATAAGATAGACCCTGCTTAAAAACAAACAGCAAAACACCTCATTGTAAAGTACTTTTAGGGCTGAGGGTATAGTTTGCTGATAGAGCACCTACCAGATGTGTGCACAGTCCTCGGTTTGATCCACAAACATGATGGGTGGATGGATGGATAGAGGGGCACGCCTATAATCCCAGTGAAGACACTAAGGCAGGAGGATTGCGAGTTCAAGGCTAGTCTTGGCTACACAGTGAATTAATTGGAGGACAGCCCAAGACATGAGACCCTGTCACCAACAAACTTGAGAAAAACTAAAGCGTTTTTAGTTCGTTCAATTAATATGTTTATTAGGAGCCAACAGCTCCAGGGATGAGGCAGCAAATTGGGCAGGTGGTTGAAGCTGTGGACAGAATGGAAAAACTAAATAGGTGTGCCGGTGCGATGTGTGGCCTGTAGGTGGCAGCAGCGCCTGTGAAGTTAGCCATCCTCCCGCAGCGGCAGCGCCCAAATTTCTTCAAGCCAAACTGTTGGACCGTTTCAGTGTACCAACGCAGGTGTGTAAGCATGCATCCAGCCAGAGATGATGTACAAAGTGCATATACATGTCTACAGTGTCACCACACACGGTCAGGTGTAAAGGAGCAAAACACCCTGGGGCCAAGAGTGGATTTTTGTGTGAGAGCAGAACGGATCCGAAGTACAGGGAATGTATGTGCATAGTCTGGGTTGTGTGTATATTGTTATGTGACTGTATGATGCAACGCCTCTTGGATTTTTTTGGGCCCTATGCCCTTGGAACATCCGATGAAGGCTCATGATCCTGCAGCAAGATGCAGTTCATGCCCCATTCCAGAGGGTCCTAGGGTCCCCTGGAGACCCTTGGGTGTCTCTGGCAAGGGAGCATACTCAAATGTTAATAGAATAGTGAATATGACTGATATATTCCTCTCTTTATTTTTCTTTTTTTATCAGGTTTCTCAAGTTTCTATAATGAGCATGTGTTTTTAAATAATGTTATATATATATTTATATATAATTATATAAAATATATAAACATAATATATATAAGATATATGTATTTCTTTACTTTTATTATATGAACATTTTGCTTTGCATGTATGTTTGTTTGCCACATGTGTACCTAGTACCTGTGGAAGTCAGAAGAGGGCATCAGAGCTTCTGGAACAGGAGATGCAGGTGGCTGTGAGCTACCGTGTGGGTGCTAGGAATTGAGCCTGGGTCCTCTGCAGGAATAGCCAGTGCTCTTATGACCTGAGTCATCTCTTCAGCCCCTCATTTTAATGTTTTTAATACTTATTTGCTGTTTATTGGTTTTTTTGGGACTGAGTTTCTCTGTGTAGCTAACCCTGGCTGTCCTGGAACTCACAATGTAGACCAGGCTGGCCTCGAACTCAGAGATCTGCCTGCCTCTGCCTCCTGAGTGCTGGGATTAAAGGCACCCAGCTTCCTTTTTTTCTTGGGAAGAGCAGGCCCCATGTTCCTAGTGGCTGGCTGGGGCGGGGGTGGGGGGTCAGGTAGGGACCCCGACAGTGGTTGTGGGAGTGAAGTCAGCATGTGGATGGAGTCTGAACTCCCTGCCCAATTTCTCTGAGCCGGGCTTCCAGTCCTCTTCCTACAGTGGGGCCCTCATCCTTCCATGGAAGCCCGAGGATGCAGGCAGGGAACTTCAAACTTGAATCTTTAGATCCACTCATCCTAAAGGGGCCTAAGAGGTCATCATTAAAAGCAGAATGTTTGTACCCCAGTTAACAGGCGCAGCTGATGCCTTACTGTGTCCACAGCAAAGGCTTCCTTGAAATAGTTACTTATTCTATTTTACAAAAGAGAAACAGGCCCAGTGTTGCGGGAGAATTGTTCATAGGGTCATTCCACTGTGCGACCTTGAATCAAAGGACGGGGTCAGACTGGCTGATCCCGGTCTTGGTTGATCAGGATCAGCCATTGAGTTGCTGGAGGACTGAACATGTCGGCTAGAGAGGGACAGGAAGAGAGAAGAGGAATTGGTGGGGGGGAGGGGGGAATTTCTGGGGCTGGTAGATTGGGGAAAACATGGAGAGAGGGTCAGCCAATTATCAGGTCTTTATCACAATTTCTGACTCCTGAGTTTTTTTGTTTGTTTTTCAAGACAGGGTTTCTCTGTGTAGTTTTGGTGTCTGTCCTGGATCTCGCTCTGTAGACCAGGCTGGCCTCGAACTCACAGAGATCCACCTTCTTCTGCCTCCCGAGTGCTGGGATTAAAGGCTTGTGCCACCACCGCCAGGCCTGAGTTTTTATTATATTGGAACAAATTAAATAATCCTTTCATCTGGTGTCCCAACTCAGAGCCCTTAGATCACACCCCAGGCCACCCCCCCCCCCCCCCCCCCCCCCCCCCCCGCTGCCAGCTGGCTTTGTTGGAATGGCTGCTCTGTGCACTATCATGCCGCCATCCTTCTCCCCCCACCCCCCACTCCCAGCCCTGCTGCTGCACAAGCGGGTGTCTTCAGCCTGGCACCAGGCTTGCAGCAGCAGAGTACACGCCTGGTCAGCCACCCCAACGTTGCTCCCAGCGGGCAAGTTGGTTTCTCCCATGCTGCAGTACTGCCCTCCACCACTAGTGGCAGGTGGGTTGGTCCTATCCCGCGGCCTTCCTGTGGCGCAGGTTTCTCCTATTTTCCTTATATTAGCTCTTTAGACAGCTCATCCCCTCCCCACATGGCACATGAGGAGCTACAGCGGCCAATCAGCATGAGTCAGGGCTCCCCGCAGGACTGCCCTCTGTGCCAACACAGAGGACATCGTCACTGCAGCCGATTACCCTCGCACAGCTCCACCTACACTGGCAGGGCAGTGTCATCAGATCTGGGAAGACACTTGGGGATTTTTAAACAGGGAATTAGTTTTTTTTTTTTTTAAAGGAAGGGGGCGTCTTTCCCATGTTAAGAATCAGAAATATCACAATGCAGGGAGTTAGGACCCTGTTTAGTGCTACTATTGGAAGGCTTGCAAATGGAAAAAATAAATGAGGGGATAAACCACTTAGCTGGGATTGACGTAATGTCGATCATAATTATTATCAGTTTGGTAATTCATATTTTATCCTAAAAAAGTGGTTTGATAACTGTTCCAAATATGATAATTTGATAATTTACAAGCCCTAGAAAGACTTACTATTGATAAGATGCAAGTATTAGAAAGACTACCGATAAGATACAAGCCTTAGAAAGACCTACTAATGAAAATAAGAAAAATACTCAGACACAGACTGAGGAATTTAGAGTAGAACCCACCACAGCATTGCATTATGAAACTGAAGCAGAGTGGACTAAGGTTATTAGAAAACCAACCTTGCCGGATGGTGGTGGTGGCGGCGGCGGCGGCGGCGGCAGCGGCGGCGGCGGCGGCGCACGCCTTTAATCCCAGCACTTGGGAGGCAGAGCCAGGCGGATCTCTGTGAGTTCGAGGCCAGCATGGTCTACAGAGCGAGTTCCAGGAAAGGTGCAAAGCTACACAGAGAAACCCTGTCTCAAAAAAAAAAAAAAAGAAAGGAAGGAAGGAAGGAAGGAAGGAAGGAAGGAAGGAAGGAAGGAAGGAAGGAAGAAAGAAAGAAAAGAAAAAAGAAAACCAAACTTAATCTATCCAGTTACCATATAAGAACCATCACCAGATGATAGGTACCTCCAAGGCTATGCAGAAGATAACTGGGATCCTGTAGAAATGTTAGATTTGAAGAGATTTAAGGAAGCAGTTATTTCATATGGTATGCATTCACCCTTTGTGAAGCAGATGTTAAATTCATGGACAACTCCGAATAGGATCATTCCATAAGACTAGAAAGATTTAGTTACAGCAATATTGAAAGCTGGTCCAGTTACAATGGAAAAATATGGCAGAAAGAGGAAGCTAGGATTATAGAACAATGTAGTAGGGCTAGAGGTATTGAAATTTCCCAAGACAGCTTCTCTGTGAGGGCAACTATGCTGATTTGCAAAGACAGTTTAGATTTGATGATGGCACCTTGGCATAATGTCATATAGCAACTTTGAATATTTGGGACAAGGTTGAAGAACCAGGAAAGAGGACTGAGTCATTTACTAAAATTATACAAGACCCAAAAGAAGCCTTCACTGATTTTCTACAAAGATTGACTTCAGCTGTAAATAGAATGATATCAGACACAGGAGTTAGACAAATATTAATTGAATCATTGGCTTTTGAAAATGCTAATTCAGAATGCAGAAGGGTCTTTAAAGGCAAGATTGGCACCAATAGAGAAATGGATTAGAAATACAGCTGATATTGGATCTCGCACTTATGATGATGCTTTGATAGGAGAAGTAATTTCTAGAAATTTTAAGAAAAATCAAAATGTCAGATATTTTAATTGTAGTTACAAAAAAAAAGGTCATTTGAAGAGGGATTGTAGGCAAGGTATTCCTAGAAACAATGTTTTTTTCTAGAGATAATCCAAATAGAAGACCACAGATTTCTGGAGTATGCAAAAGGTATGGCAAAGGTTGGCATTGGACTAATGAATAATGAATGCAGATCAACAAGGAATAGGCAAGATAACCCTTTGCTATCAGGAAATGCTTTAGGGAACCTGTCACAGGCCCCAGTGTCAAATTCTGTTCAGTCATTTCCTGTCAGCATTGGAGAAACTCCCTCACAGAGCAATTAAAAGATTTAACCCCTGTTGTTAAAAACCACACTGTTCTGGATGTGACCAAAGACAGAACAATTTCTATAGACACAACAAAAAGCTCAGGAGAGACCAGAAAACAAGTATATTGGCAAACTGCTATAAATGATCAGAGACCAAGGCTAAAAATACCTATAAATAGCATTGAAATTGAGGGTTTGGCAGACACAGGTACATATGTAACAATAATTTCACCAAAATCTTGGCATCCCAATTGTCCTCTTCAGGAGGTAAATATTCAATTTCTTGGAATTGAAACTTTATCTCAGGTAAAACAAAATGCAAGATGGGTAGAACACATAGGGCCAGGACAGAGAGGAAAATTAAAACTATATGTGACTAACATAGCAAGGGACAGAACTAGATGAAGGAATTAAGATAGAACTTATAGGGGACAGTAGATAAATATAGAGAGAAATCAGGCAAGAAAAGAGCTAGACATGAGAGCAGCACAGAAGCTGTTTAGAGAGAGAACTATCACAGAACAATAAAGTGTATGAACTAAGGAGTTTCATGTACATAGATTCATTTCTTTTCATCAAAGATTAATTATCAGCTGGTTGTAGATTCTTCCCGGACCCTGGGAGTGAACTATCGAGAGGCTGGACCCCCATAGTCCCTGATAGATGTGATTTGTTGCAGCAATGGAACACACAGATTAACATTCTTCCAATCTCAGAAACAAACCATAAAATAAAGAATGCTTTTGAGAGAAATATTAAAAGGTACTATCAGCCAGGTGGTGGTGGTGCATGCCTTTAATCCCAGCATGTGGGAGGCAGAGGCAGGTGGATATCTGTGAGTGCAAAGCCAGCCTGGGCTACAGAGTGAGTTCTAGGAAAGGCGCAAAGCTACACAGAGAAACCCTGTCAAAAAAAAAAAAGGGACTATCAGGAATAGTCACAGACTGTTCAGGTTGTACATAAGCTGGTGATCTTTCAAAGGTACCAACAGCCCTACATTTAAAATGGTCAACTGACAAACCCGTCTGGGTAGAACAGTGGCCTTTGACATCAGAAAAATTACAGGCACTAGAACAGCTGGTAAAGGAGCAGCTAAATGCTCAACACATTGAAGAATCAACCAAACCTTGGAATTCTCCTATATTTATCATTAATAAGAAATCTGGAAAATGGAGAATGTTAACAGATTTAAGGTGATTCAGCCAATGGGTTCTTTACAGCCTGGAATTCCCTTGTCTTCTCTGTTACCTAAAGGGTGATCTATTATAGTGATTGATTTAAAAGACTGCTTTTTTTTTATTATAACTTTTCAAGAACAGGATAGAGAAAAATTTGCCTTCACAGTGCCTACTTATAATTCTCTGCCTGTTAAAAGGTATCAGTGGAAAGTTCTTCCACAAGGGATGTTAAACAGCCCCACCTTGCGTCAACATTTTGTACAACAGTCATAAATGAATGATATCTTAATAGCTGATTCAGAGGCAGATACTTTAGAAAAAAATGTTTGAAAAAGTAAAGAAAATTTTGCATTGTTGGGCATTACAAATTGCTTCTGAAAAAAATACAAAGAAGAGATTCTATTAATTACCTAGGATATAAGATAGGTTTACAAAAAAATTAAACCACAGAAAATATAAATCAGGAGAGATCAATTATGAACTCTCAATTAGTTTCAAAAATTGCTGGGAGATATTAACTGGCTACATCCCACATTTGGATTAACAACTCAAGAGCTTAGTAATTTATTTCAAACCTTGCAAAGTGATAAGGACCTAAATCGTCCAAGAAATTGATCAGCCTCAAGTGAGAGAGAATTGGCTTTTGTAGAAAAGAAACTATAGGATGCACATTTGGGCCATTTGGATCCAGAGCTTGATTGTATTTGGTTATTTTACCTTCTATATATTCTCCCACAGGAATTCTTATGCAGAAAGAAGATAATATTTTAGAATGGATATTTTTGCCACAAAAACAGAACAAAAAATTAAAGACCTATGTAAAAAAGATTTCTGAATTGATTCTGAAAGGAAAATTGAGACCACCAGTTAGCAGGAATAGACCCAGTAGAAATTGTAGTACCTTTTACTAATGCTGAAATTGCTTCATTATGGGCAGAAAATGAACACTGGCAAACAGCTTGCAGTAATTTCTTGGGAGAGATTAGCAACAAATATCCCAAAAGCAAGAGACTTCAGTTTATAAAAAGAACTAATTGGATTCTCGCTCATCTAATAAAAGGAACACCAATTTCAGGAGTCCCTACATTCTATATTGATGCAAATAAATCAGGAAAAGGCAAGTTATAAGTCAGGAAATTTAAGTAAAGTGGCTCAAAGCTCTTATGATTCCATTCAAAAGTCAGAATTATATGCAATTCTCATGATATTATTAGATTTTCCAGAACCTTTTTTTCTTTTGTTGTTGTTGTTTTTCAAGACAGGGTTTCTCCGTGTAGTTTTGGTGCCTGTCCTGGATCTCACTCTGTAGACCAGGTTGCCCTTGAACTCACAGAGATCCACCTGGCTCTGCCTCCTGAGTGCTGGGATTAAAGGTGTGCAGCACCATCACCATCACCACCACCACCACCACCACCTAGCCAAAACCTCTTAATATAATTACTGACTTTCAATATTCAGAAAGAGTTGTCTTACATATTGAAACAGCTGAATTTATTCCAGATGATTCAGAATTAACTTTGTTATTTCTTAAATTACAAAAAATAATCAGAAATAGGAATCATCCCTTATATATAACACATCAGATCCCATATGGGTCCAACAGGCCCTCTAGCACAAGGTAATGATGAAATTGATCAGCTATTGGTAGGAAATGTACTAGAAGCCTCAGAATTTCATAAGAAATACCATATTAATAACAAGGGTTTGAAGAAAGATTTTTCTATCACTTGGCTACAAGCCAAGGAAATTATAAAGGAATGTCCTACTTGTTCTTTATATAACCAAACTCCACTACCTGCATGAAGTAATCTAAAAGGTACCCAAAGAAATGAAATTTGACAAATAAATTTGTTTCATTTTGCAGAGTTTGAAAAATTAAAGTATGTGCACCAAACCACAGATATATTCAGGATTTCAATGGGCAACTGCTTTGAGTTCTGAAAAGGCTGATTCTGTAATCACACATTTATTAGAAGTTACAGACATTATGGGAATACCTGTCCTGTACAAATTAATACTGACACTATGCCAGCATATGTCTCCAGTGAAATGAAACAGTTTTTTGCATATTATAACATAAAGCATATTACAGATATACCTGTTGTAGAATATTATTTTGAGATGTGTTACATTTTCTTATGCTGTGGAGTATTTGCTTTAATGATGCAAAGATGTTTTGCATTCCTTTATGTTGCATTTGTTTAACTCTGTGAAGCTGTTACTTCACCTGTCTAAAACACCTGATTGGTCTAATAAAGAGCTGAATGGTCAGTAGTGAGGCAGGAGAAAGGATAGGTGGAGCTGGCAGGCAGAGAGAATAAATAGAAGGAGAAATCTGGGAGGTGCAAGAAGAAAGATCAAGGAATGAGAAAGGAAGGAGTAGAACTTCAGGGGCCAGCCACCCAGCCACCCAGCCACCCAGCCACCGAGCTACACAGCCAGACACAGAGTAAGAAGGAAAGAAAATGTATGCAGAAATAGAGAAAGATAAAAGTCCCAGGTCAAAGATAGACTGGATAATTTTTTTTTTTTTAATCTGAGACAAGGTTTCTCTGTATAGCTTTGCGCCTTTCCTGGATCTTGCTCTGTAGACCAGGCTGGCCTCGAACTCACAGAGATCCACCTGGCTCTGCCTCCCAAGTGCTGGGATTAAAGGTGTGTGCCACCACCACCCGATGGGATAATTTAAGTTAAGAAAAGCTGGCTAAGCTGGGCAGTGGTGGTGCACACCTTTAATCGCAGCACTCGGGAGGCAGAGCCAGGTGGATCTCTGTGAGTTCGAGGCCAGCCTGGTCTACAGAGCGAGATCCAGGACAGACACCAAAACTACACAGAGAAACCCTGTCTCATAAAAACCAAAAAAAAAAAAAGGAAAGAAAAGCTGACTAGAAACAAGTCAAGCTAAGGCCAGGAATTTATAATTAAGAATAAGGCTTTGGGACTGGAGAGATGGCTCAGAGGTTAAGAGCACTGGCAGCTCTTCTAGAGGTCCTGAATTTAATTCCCAGCAACCACATGGTGGCTCACAACCATCTATAATGAAATCTAGTGCCCTCTTCTGGCTTGCAGGCACACATGCAGACAGAACAATGTATACATAATAAATAAATCTTTTAAAAAGTATGCCTTTGTGTGTGATTTATTTAGGAACTGGGTGGCAGGCCCCCCAAAAGAGCAAAAACAATGAACAAAATATACCACACAATCCTACAGGACAAGTAGTTATAGAAAGATCTAATCACACTTTAACAGATATGCTTAATAAACAGAAAGGGGTAATAAAGACCCCCAGAGATAGATTACACAATGCTTTATTAATTTTATATTTTTTAAATGCTAATGAGAAAGGAATGACAGCTGCAGAGAGACGTTGGACAATAATAAAAACTGTTGAATTAAATCAGCCTATGCACTTTAAAGATGTGTTGACCTCAGAATGGAAACCAGGACATGTATTACGTTAGGGAAGAGTTTTTTCTTTTGTTTCCACAGTAGAAGAAAAGCTGTGGATACCATCAAAATTGATAAAGATTAGAATCAAACAGGAGAGACCTCTTGATTAGGAGAAGGGATAGTTCATCAAACAGCGTGGCCATTCAACCTGCCAAGAAGGGAAACTTCCCAAAGTTAAGGTGGGACAGGGTTTTGTTTTTGTCTTTGCAGGAGAATAAAAGCCTCCAACTAAGGAATCTGAAGACCACTGGACAAATGAAGAAGGATGAATCACCCAGAGAAAATGTCCTAAGACAAAAGAGTAAATTGGCCTAATGGTATAGCATACTTCCAACAGGATAAAAATCTCATAATCTTCCCAAATGTTTGTTTCTACTGTTCTATACAGACATACAAGGCAAGTGATCTCTTTGTAATCCCATTTCAAATAAAAATTAAAGCTGGCTTTAGAGTTGGAGCATGGTTCTCTCCTTCTCTAAACCCAAGCATGCTTGTTAAAGGAAAATCCAAAATCTCTGTCTCATGTCAGAAGAGCTTCTTGTTACACTTGGTATCAGAAGAAAAACCAAAATTAGGGACTATTCCATTGCCACTAATCTCATAATCCTTTTGTTTTATTTTGACTATTTAAAACTTTTCTTTTTAAAAATTTATTTATGTATTTATGTACTATGTCTGCATGTACATCTGTATGCCAGAAGAGAGGGAAGGGAGAGGATCAGATCCCCCATCATATGGTTGCTGGGAATTGAACTCAGGACCTCTGGAAGAACAACCAGTACTCTTAACCACTGAGTCATCTCTCCATACCTACAGAACATAGCATTTTAATGTTTTAATAACATAGGGCGTTTCATGACAGTGAGACACATCTGTTCCTGAGAGCATCAATTTACTTCAAAATAGGATAATAGGGGCTGGAGAGATGGCTTAGTGGTTAAGAGCACTGGCTGCTCTTCCAGAGGTCCTGAGTTCCATTCCCAGCAACTGCATGGTCACAGTGGCTCACAACCATCTGTAATGAGATCTGGTGCCTCTTCTAGCCTGCAGGCATACATGCAGTACAGAGTACTGTATACATAATAAATAAATAAATCTTTTTTAAAAAATAGATAAATCTTGTTTAAAAAAAAAAAGAGAGAGAGAGAGGATGACAGGCATCGAAGAACCTCCATATGGAGTTTGCTTTCATTTGTGGCAAAGTTTGCCACTGGGCAAAGAAACTGCCCTTGCCTCAACTGCTAAAAGTATGCTGTCCAAACTGGACAAGTAGGACACAAGAGAAGGTGACTGCCAAACTTTGCCAAGACAAGGTAGGACAGTCCTTCAAAATTTCTGTTTCACAGAAAAGTCTGTCAAATATTTTAGGCCCATAGGCCAAAGATGGATGTCTCAACGTTGCAGAGGAACCTTGGGGTGACTGTCCAGGCAGCCAGATTTCACTGTTGTTTCTTAGTTATGGAACTTTCTTGCTTTGTACTTCCTTTCTACTCGGGTAATATTATATCCTTCTCAGGTCTCTGATGGAGTTGAAAATTAGATAGTTATAGTTACAATTGTCCTGAGTTATGATAGAAAATAAATTAGGTACAAAACTTTGAACTCACCAAGATAGCATAGATAATAGAGTATTTTCCCTGAATTTGCCAAATACCAATAGACTGGACATTGTGAGTTTATTTCTTACTTGATCATTGTTCTTTTTGTTTATTTGTTTGTTTGTTTGTTTTGTTTGCTTGTTTTTGGTTTTTCAAGACAGGGTTTCTCTGTGTGTAGTTTTGGTGCCTGTCCTGGATCTCACTCTGTGGCCTCGAACTCACAGATATCCGCCTGCCTTTGCCTCCCAAGTGCTGGGATTAAAGGCAAGCACCACCAACACCTGGCTGATAATTGTTCTTATTGTATGTATTTTTATCCTGTTAGAGTTGAAACCTTTCCTTTTTATTTAGACAAAAAGGGGAAAATGTTGTGGGAGAATTATTGGTATAGCCATTCCACTGTGCCAAAAAAGTAACCTTGAATCAAAGGACGGAGTCAGCAATTGGCCAAGATGAGGATCAGTCATAGTGTTGCTGGAGGACTGAGGAGGTCTGCTAGAGAGGGACAGGAAGAGAGAAGAGGGATTCCAGGGTGTAGCCAGAAGGTTTATTTGGTCCCTCCTAGCCCATGGTCCCACCCGGCCCCGTGGTCCTGCAGCTGCTTATAAAATAATGACTCAGAGGCTTATATTAATTATGAACTGGATGGCCTATGGCAGGCCTCTTGCTAGCTAGCTCTTATAGTTCAACTCAGTCCATAACTATTCATCTATGTATCACCATGTATTCCATGGCTTTACCTGCATCCCATTACATGTTGCTCCCAGGATGGCAGTCTCCCCGACTCCCCCTTTCTTTTTCCTGTCTCTCTCCTTGGATTTCCCAACTGTCTCTAATCTGCCTTGCCATAGGCAAAAGCAGCTTATTTATTAACCAATGGGAACCACATATATTTATAGCGTACAGAAAGACATCCTCCAGCACCCTAATCCACATTGGGTGCCAGTGATTAAATCGCTATTTAGCGATTAATCCACGGAATCAGCTCAATGATCAAAGGAATTTATTTGGGGGTTAACTCATAAGACAGGAATAAGGGATTATAGCAGGATCCTGGAAGGGTGAAGCAAGGTCCAAGTTGTTCATTGGCGAGCTCTGCCCTGATTAGTCCCAGCATCCAAAGTCCATGAGGTAGAGAAGAGAGGGGATATACATGCATCCCAGGTCTTAAGGGTCCCTGATGACCATGTCCCCAGGACAGGTATCTCAAGGTCATAGGCAGGTGTAACAGCTACAGCTGCCTTACTAGGGGTGATGCTCCAGGGCACGGCTCAAACAGCCGCCCATGACACTGGGGGAATTTCCAGGGCTGGTGAATCAGGAAAATCATGGAGAGAAGGTCAGCCAGGTGTCTCTCTGCTGTTCTTTGGATTCATCAGGCCTTTATCTCAATTTCTAACTCTCGAGTTTTTATTATACTGGAACAATCTAGGTAATCATTTCAGCCCAGAGTCATCATACAAGACATCATCTTACTCAGGGCCCACAAAAGAAATCACTGTATACGCATGCTTACATGAACACCTGCATGTCCTCACACTAACCGTGCAAACATACACACATTCACATGTACCTTCAGAGCCATCCTTTCCAGCCTTGGTGGGAACTGAGGGGCTCCAGGAACAGCTAACGGGCCTCTATGACATCTCCTTGGTCAGAGTGTCTCTTTGAGCAAGGTGAGGCCAAGAAAACAGCCCCACCTCCGCCTGGGCAGCTGCTGGCCCTCTGCACTGAGGGCTCTTGACATCCGCCTAGATGCTCATTACGGAGGCCCCTAAGGCTGAGTCAGGAGTGACAGAGAGGCAGATCTGGGTCAAGGAGGAAGTCTGTTCCAGAGTTACTTAGTAACCAGCAAGGCCAGCAAGTCCTCCAGGAGATAGGAAAGGGGGCAGAGGGCTCTCTTGCCGCAGGGTTTCTGTGAACCAGAACAGGAACCACATTGTTAAGTCTCCGTACCATATCAGTTTCTGTTTCCCAAACCTAATGTACCCTGCAAAGCATGGTTTTCAACCCACACTGAACTTGTGACCCCGTGAGGTATGACCACCCTTTGCCATGCCGAACTCATGACCCCATGATATATAATTGCCCTTTGCCTTACAAAATGTTTTCAAGACATCTTAATCTATACCCATGACCACTACCCATAGCGTATGACTCCCTCCACGTGATGTATGTTCTTGCTTTTTTATTCATACCTTTCATTGTATTTTTTCTAGCAGCTAGTTATCCTGCCCCTATAAACACACTTACAGCTATTTTCCATTAATCTTAATTGTTCCCCGTAAAAGGGATCTCTCAAAAAGCCAGCAAGGGGCTGCTCTCTAAGAAATCTTGACTTAGGGTGAGGCAGCCGACTGGCCAGTCCCAGGTGCATCTCTAAAATAAAGCTTGCTTTTCTCAGACAGTCGTGCATCTGGTCTCTCCTAGCATATTCAGGTTTAGCCTTTGGAGTTTGCCAGTGAGATCAGACCATCCACCCAAGTTCTAAAGCTGGGCCCTTCACTCCAGGACCTGAACAGCAGTGCTCAAGGGGGAGACAGCAAGCATTTTTTTCCTTCTTTACACAAGTATTTTTTCTTTTTTATGGCTACCTCCCCAGGCATAGAAGCCTCTTTAGTTTTCTGTGACATCTGTCTGTCTGGTTTCTGGTTCTGTCCTGGTTCTGTAGGATCCAGATCTTGGAGCAGGGGGCTGATTGTGGGTGATGAGATCCAATATTTCCCATTCAGGGCAAAGCAAGACATCGCATTTGGCCATCTGGTTATTTCTGGTTAATTGGGAGTTCAGTCAGAGCCACCAGTTCTTTCTCTGACCTTGAGATCCTGAGGATACCCTAGTGAAGACCAGGAGCCGGAGAACTCAAAGAGGCCCGGCACCTGGGCACCCACCAACACCTAGGCTGCCTAGCAGAGTTGAGGAACCGTAAGGACGTCCCACAACATGGGGGTGAGAGGGGCAAGCCAAGGGTTTGAAGAGGGCCAGCACAGGACATCATGTATCCAGGAGCCAAGGAGAATTCTGAAAGGCCCAGCCTAAATGAACTGAAGAAACTGGACAATTAGGAAGCCTCTGGTAAGCTCCCAGCATCTGGACAGTGCAAGGAAGCCACTCTAAAAAGAGGCCTCCCCTGGTTGTTAAAGAAATGTCTTTGGTCAAACTGATGAATCTCTGAATGACCCCAACTGTCTCTGTCCTTGTCTTGCTATCTTTGCTCTGAGTTTTGTCTTGTGTTCAGTCTGTCTCTGTGTGTTCAGATGTGGGGTGACAGAAACCGATGAAGGACATGGATAACAAGATGGGAAAGCTGGGCAGCCCCCTGGCCTGTGTTCTAAAAAACTTTTACAGACTTTATCCCCTCTCCTTAAGGAAGATTTTGGCTATCCTATCACCAAGAGCCAGCTGCAATCATACTGTGAACTCGGATGGCCCAAGTTCAGGGCTGACTGGCCCCTCGAGAGCACTTCTGACCCACAAGTGGCCTGAGCAGTAGTTAATATGGCCCATGGAAATCCTGGCCACTCAGAACAAGTTGGATACATTTTGTTCTTCCTCTCTGTCTTCATGACCCAGAATAAGCAGGGCAGCCAGGCTCTCCTACTCAGTAAAAGAGCCCTCAGGGAAACAGCTGCCCAGATTCAGGCTTCCTCTCCAAAGTCTCTGTCCCCCTTATAACCATCTCTACCCACAGTTCCTGTCAGCATCTGAGCCTCCCACCCAGGTTCAGCCCCTCCGAGAAGACCTCAGTCGGCTCTATCTCCAGAAACCGTTCCTACCCCACCACCTGACTTCCGCAGATACTCCGGTCTCCCCCACCAAACCTTCCCACACTGTCTGCTCCAGCTCCGGCTCCCTGCTCCCTCCTCCCAGCCACAGCAGTTCTCCGCTACCCCTTACTCCGTTCTGCCTCCCAGTGGCCCACCTCCCCAGCTCTGTCCCTTCCATCCCTCCCTGTCCTCTCACCCTCCCAGGTCTGGGCATGGTTCCCCACCAGGTCTCACCACACCTCCTCCTGTTTCCTCTTTCCCTGGCCTGCTGCCAGTTCTTCCCAGGCCCTCCCCAGTCTTCTCCTCTCTGCATCCCCATCAGGGAATCCTATAAGGCCCTCCTGGCTACTCCACTCCTGACTTCTTCTACTCTCGCCAACAGCCCCCCTCCGGCCCCCCTGAGTTCTCGAACCCTGACTCAGAGGCAACACCCTCTCTGTCTATATTCCTATATTCTGTCTCTATATTCCCTTCTCCCTCACAGACCTCTATAACTGGAAAACCCAGAACTCCCCTTTCAGTGTCAGCCCTGACTCCCTGATTTCTCTGGCTGATTCTTTTCAATCACTTTCCCACTTGTGATGACCTCAACAGATTCTCCACACTTTTTTTTTTAACTACCGAAGAGAGAGAGAGCGGATTCTCATAAAGGCTGCTGAGGCAGTGCCTGGAATAGCCTCACTGCTTGAGGAATTGAGGGCTGAAAAGAAGAGTCTTGCCAAGGCCGAGGCCCCCTTGGAGTTACTGAGGGAGTTACTGAGGGAGGTAGGGAATCACTCAGTAATCACCACCAGGCTCTGAGGGAAGGGATGAAAGGGCAGCATGAAGACCCACTAATCTAAGGTAACTGACGTAAAGCAGGGCCCAGACACATCGCCTTCAGCTTTCCTAGAGCGCTTCTCGGAAGCTTATCAGCTAATATCCTATAGGTCCAAAGGACGTGGCAAATCCCAAGGGGATTAATTTGGCCTTTGTCACCCAGTCCACCCCTCAGATATGTAGGAAAATTCAAAAGATAGATGGGTTTGTAGGGAAGAACAGGTCAGAGCTGTTAGAAATAGCCCAAAAGGTATTTGACAATCAAGGCAGTAAAGAAGACCAAATGGCCAAAAAGGTGGCATCAGCCACCTTGCTGACACTACATGACTCAGTCACTCTTACCAAGAACAGAGCCACTGTGCCAGGTGGTGGTGCACGCCTTTAATCCCAGCACTGGGGAGGCACAGGCAGGTGGATCTCTGTGAGTTCAAGGCCAGCCTGGTCTATAGAGTGAGTTGCAGGACAGCCAGGACTGTTACACAGAAAAACTCTGTCTCGAGAAAAAAAAAGAAAGAAAAGAAAGAGAGAAAAGAGAAGAAAAAGGCCACTACAAAGAAATTAACGTGGCCACTGTAAAGAGACGGGGCATAGGAAGAATGAATGCTTGCAATGGAAACAGCTGGAGTTGTGTTGAGAGCTTGTGAAAGATGGAGGCCCATTTCAGAACCAGGTGGACTCCCCAGTCTAAACCAGTCCTGGCTATGGGAGACTAGCAGGGCAGAGGGTCCCTAGCTGGGCCCCCAGCAGCCTATGGTAATTGTTAATGTTGGGGGAAGCAACCTACAGACTTTCCGGCTGACACCAGAGCTACCTGCTGAGTCTTGCAGGAGCCCCTGGGCCCTCACCAGTCAATGAAGATACAAGTGTTAACACAGGATGGAAAATAGTATAAATGCACCACTCATCAGACTGTCACCTTGGGTCAAGGGGCTGTAACCCATTTCTTTATTGTTATCCCTGAATGCCCCTTCCCATTATTAGGGTGAGATCTTCTGCTATGATTTCATTCACAGGGGACACCCCCAAGTTACAGTTAGGAGAACCTGCAAAAGTCTTGACTATAACTATAGCCTGACTAATAAGTAAGGAATACCTGCTCCTCCAAAATCCTGCTTACCCACCCAGAAGGGAAACGGAAAACATTGCTAATCCAAGAAGTTCCCACAGTACGGGCAGAGGACAGTCCCCCTGGCTTGGAAAAACATGGGCCACCTGTCATAGTATAGGTAACATCTGAGGCTTTGTCCATTTGGGTCAGGCAATGCCCTATCAGCTCAGAAGCCAGGGAAAGGGTTAAGGTTCACATTAGGTACCTCCTTAAAGCAGGTAGACTCATTCCTTGCCAGTCAGCCTCAAATACCCACATGTTCCTGTCCGGAGACCTGGAACTCAGGACTATCACCAGTACAAGACTTGAGGGAAGTAAACAAATGGGAGAGACCATTCACCCAACCTTCCCTAACTCATACCCTCTGCTCAGTTTATTACCACCAGAACATAAGGTTTATACTGTACTGGATCTAAAACATGCATTCTTCTCCATCCCCCTGTCAAAGTTAAAGCCACCCCATTTTCTCGTTTGAGTGGGCTGACCCTGAATTAGGAATATCAGGACAACTAACCTGGACCAGATGGCCTCAAGGATTCAAGAACTCTCCCACCATCTTCGAGGAGGCACTCAATCAAGACTTAAACCTCTTCTGCAGTAAGTACCCTGAGGTAACCCTGCTCCAATATGTGGATGATTTACCGTTGGCAGCAAAAGATGTGGAAGACTGTTTAAGGGCCACCCAGGCCTTTTAGCCCAATTAGGCTAGAGAGTTTCCAAGAAAGCAGCTTAAATGTGCTCACTTCAGGTTACCTACTTGGAGTATGAATTAATGGAAGGAAAAGGGGAGGCTAGAGAGATGGTTCAGTAGTTAAGAGCACTGGCTCCTCTTTCAGAGGACCTGGGTTCAATTCCCAGCACCCACGTGGTAGCTCACAGCTATCTGTAACTCCAGTTCCAGGGGATCTGACAGCCTCACACTGACATGCTTGCAGGCAAAACACGGATGCACATAAAATAAAAATAAAAATGTTTTTAAATGGAAAATTGCTGTCCCAAGCCTGCATAGCGGATATAATACAAATCCCAGCTCCAACCACTAAGAAACAAGTCAGGGAAATTCTGGGAGCTGTTGGATGGTGCCATCTCTGGATCCCTGGGTTTGCTGAAATTGCCAAACCCTTATACTCTACTATAGCCAGGGCAACATCCCTCTAAAAGGGACTGAGGAACATGACCAGGCCTTTAAGAACATAAAGAGGCCCTTGTACCGGCCCCGCCTTGACTCTCTGATGTCTCCAAGCCCTTTCACCTCTATATCCATGAAAGAAAGACTCTGGGTCCCTGGAAGAGACCAGTGGCCTGTATCTCAAAGAGACTGGACCCTATGGCCTCTGGACGGCCCCCTTGTCTGAAGGCCGTCATCACACTGCAGTCCTGGAAAATGAGGCTGACAAACTCACACTGGGACAGACAGACTGACAGTTCCCCACACTGTGGAAACCTTGCGGAGGGATGCCACCATCCAGTGGATGGCAAATGCCCCTCCGACTCAGTATCAGGCCCCTCGCCTGGATAAGGACAGACTCGTCTTTGATTTATTCTTGACCATTAACCCCACCACCCTGCTACCAGATGATGACAACAATCCTAAAGAGCCCATCCATGACTGCCTGGAGATGCTGGACATCATCCAAGGTACCTGACCTGACTTGATGGACATCCCTCTCACTACCAGAGATGCTGATCTCTACCCAAATGGTAGTAGCTTCATCTAGGAAGGGACCAGGTATTCAGGGGTGTCTGTGGTCACAGGTCAAAAAGAGGTCATCTGGGCACAAGCCCTGACTAGGGGGCATATCCATCCAAAGAGCAGAAATACTTGCTCTGACGCAGGCCTTAAGACAAGCTAAGGAGGGGGGAGAACAAGGGAATCTGTGGCTGATATGTAAAGTTAAATTAAATTATAAAGTTAAAAAAAAAAAAGACAAGCTAAGGAGAAGAAAGTGAACACCTATACTGACAGCCGGTATGTCTTTACCACGGCTCATGTTCACTGACAGGTTTATCGACAGAGGGGATTACTTCAGAAGGAAAGACTATTAAAAATAAACATGAAATTGTTTCGTTCCTGGAAGCCATCTGGCTGCCAGACAAACTGGCCTCAATACACTAGTCAGGACACCAAAAAGACAAAAGCCCCCAAACTCAAGGTAACAACTATGCAGATCAGGTCTCCAAGGAGGCTGTACTTGGGGAGCCCAGTCCCCAACCGTCATAGAGCTATCTGCTGATCCTGAGTCCTGACTCAGCTACAATGAACATGTCCCTGAGTATGATCCAGGAGAAGTCAAGTCATATTCTGACTTGGGGGCCTGGGAAAAACACAATGGATGGTGGATCTTGCTGGACAGAAGAATTTTCATGCCAAAGGTGTTGACCCAGAACAAGCTAAATGCCTTACACCTCTCCATACACTTCTCACCTACAAAAAAATCTCAGAACACATCTCTGCTCATATCTGGCTACCTGGACATTGAGAAATACTTCAGAACACTTCAGACCATTGCCTGATTTGTGCTCAGGTAAATATAAAAAAGGATATGCTTGCTTGCTCCAGGACAATGGAGTCAAGATACTGTACCTGGTGAATTTTGGGAAGTGGATTTCACTAAATCAAGCCAGGACTATATGGATACAAACATCTGCTGGTCCTTGTCATGGGCTTGGTAGAGACCTTTCCATCCTGGATGGAAACAGCCCAGGTGGTAGGTCAGAAGTTGATAATGGAGATTATCCCCAGATTTGGCTTCTCCTACCTCTGGGGTCCAACAATGGTCCAGCCTTTACGGACAAGTTGTCTCAGTTACTCTCTTAGGCTCTTAACATAGATTGGAAACTCCTCTGCACGGATCATCCTCAGAGTTCAGAGAAGATAGAGAGGATTAACAGGACCTTAAGGAGATTTTAACGAAGTATGCTCCTGAGACTGGTGGTAACTGGGTGGATTTCCTGCCTTATGCTCTTGTCATGGTCCTCTGCACCCCTATGGAGAAAAGTTTACCCCATACAAAATAGTCTTTGGAAGACCACTCCCCATGATTCCACGGGCGCATGATGAACTCTTATCAGATTGCTCCACCCCAATCTCTGAGTCCTTAAAAGGATTGTACTGAACTCTGGTTGAGATTTTCCCTTGGTTGAGGGAAAGGCAGCTCACCCTGTTGGGTACCAGCCCCCTGATCACCCCGTTCCAGCCCAGAGATGCCATGCTGATTCCCCACTTCAAAACTAACAGGCTCGAAATCAGATGGAAAGGTCCTCCCATCGTAATTCTACAGATCCCCACTGCTGTCAGAGTCACCCCTCTTCCTGCCTGGATCCATCACTCTCACCTTAAGAAGGCACCAGAGGACCAAGAAGACCCCAAGGAGGAAGAACAGAAAAAGAGGTAGACCGTGATTGAATGCGGCCCCTTAAAAGATTCCTAAGATTTGCAAGTGTTCCTACTCCCTTGTAGCTGCCTTTGGTTGTTGCTATGGTTGCTCTCTGGTTAACAACTATGCTCCCATTTGCCTTAGGATCTGATCCTGACTAGCTTTTAACTTGGGGAATACAAGGTACACCTGTTATAGGAAATACCTTACTATTACTTTGTAAGCCTAGGGACTGTTTCCACCCACCAGGTCTGGTTATTGAGCTGAAAGAAGGAAAGCAAATGGTTTTTACCCATATGGAAGGAAGGCAATTGGGATGGACTAATGTGACTGACCAGTCCCAGCGTAACAATACGACTTCAGCATAACTAAATATGCTTTCACAAATTCTGATAATGGAAACTACAAATGCATTAAGATGATGGAGGGAAAAACAGGACTCCTTAGGTGCTTCCATTGAAATTAACATGCCTAAAATGCCACTGTCTATAGCTAATAGAATTGATAGCAATCTTTGGCTCCACCTAGCATCAAACAGCAGACAAGTTCCCTTTGTGTCAAATCCTTCAATTCCTGGGCTCCTGTGAAAAACTTACGTGGACTAGGAGTCACGTATAAACATCATACCAACTTAACAGCAGACTCAGTGGAGCATGGCACCATAGACATGTCCAAGGCTATAGCTGATATTCCTGTAAATAATGCCTTTTTCCTCCATTGCCTGTTTTGATCGTACTGATGTCCCTGCCCACCGCAGCACGGCTTCCAATCATGCACTCCCCAAGGGAAAATAATTACCCCTGGGATGGACCCTTTGGTTACAAGGGCATATAATGGACAGGGCACATCACACCTATTTTATTTAGTGAGTCCCTACAATCTGTTAACAGGATTCAAGATTCACCCAACAACAACAAACCCTGTTTGCTCCCTTGTCAAAGATTTGAAAGGGTTATGCAAGCCAAGGGGGAATGTAAAACCAGAACAGGAACCACACTGTTAAGTCTCCATACCTTACAGGAACTAGTTTCTGTTTCCTAAACCTAATGTACCCTGCGAAACATGGTTTTCCACCCGCACTGAACTTGTGACCCCGTGAGGTATGACCACCCTTTGCCAGGCTGAACTCATGACCCCATGATATA
>CABHPP010146725.1:0-21755 GCA_902168425.1 Peromyscus attwateri | reverse complement strand
AGGAAGGAAGGAAGGAAGGGAGGGAGGGAGGGAGGGAGGGAGGGAGGGAGGAAGGAAGGAAGGAAGACAGAAAGAAAGAAAGAAAGAAAGAAAGAAAGAAAGAAAGAAAGAAAGAAAGAAAGAAAGAAAGAAAGAAAGAAAGAAAGATCCAGAGACGCAAGTGTGGAGAACCAAGCTCACTTTATTCGGAAAACAGAAGTTGGATATTAGTACTGGGATGGGATTTGGGGTAGACCGAAACCAAGAACGTGAGGCAGCTTCCATCTGTGCCGAATTTGCCTCTTTCACCCCCAATCAGGACAATGCCAATTACAAACATCACCCCACCCCCTCGTGCTCTTCCATCTCTGGATTAGTACACAGGGGATTTTTACCAATAGATATCTGTTTTGGAGGAGGGTCAAGGAACAGGAGGGGGAAATCTCCTTTCTCTTTCAGGATGGCAGGTTCCTCGGAATCCATTAACTCCTAACTCTACCGCTCCATCATGCAGAGGCCCAGAGAGAGACAGACACTGGCCCAACTTACTGCAAGGAAGTAGAGGACGATGAAGGAAAACCATGTTCTCCGTCTCCATCGACTCTAGAAGATGAGACCCCAGGTGGGTGTCACCTCCTGCATGGAGGCCCATCAAGAGACTCCATCTCTATGACTAAGTTGTTCGGCCAAAGGTCGCCAGTGACCTCTCTTCCCTCAGGGTTGTCCCTCATTCTTGGTTCTCGGGAAGGGGCAAGAGAGGACAGCCATATGTAAGGAGAAGAGGAGGGGAAATCCTTCTGAAAGTTGCTTCCCCAGTAAAGACACCTTCTCCAACCCAAGGACACAGTTACAAGAGAAAGTCCTTTGCTGCTGACCTGCCCACAGCATTGGGAAACAGGTGTGGCAGGGCGTGGTGGCTCATGCCTGTGGATCCCAGCGTTTGGGAGGCAGAGGCAGGAGGATCTTGAATCCTGGCCAGCCTGAGCTATACAGAGACCTTATTAAGAAAAGAAGTGGGTGGGGGGGTGAGAAGGAGAGAATCAGCGGTTGGTATAGAAAAACCTAAACACAAGGTAATAAAAGACTTCATTTGTTGAACATTTGCTACTTATGGTTGCTGGAAGCTTCCATGACCAAATCACGCAAGGCCTCTCATTCACAGCCTTCCTTTTAAATTGTCCCAGTTTCTCACTGAAGGGACTCGAGCCAGCTGAGTGTGGCAAACACGGCTCTGGCAGCCCTGCCCTCTTCCTGCTTCCCTCTGCTAAAAACTGTTAGATGACATTCCTAAAGCTAGCCCCCAAGGTCTGTTCCCTTATTTGGCCACTTCCTCCTCCTGAGGCTGACCATCAAGGTCCGCTATCAAAGTATTGATGTCCACACTTCAAAACCCCCCTTTGGTTCACCTAATTAACATGCCCAATTAAAATAAAACAGCTCATCCTAACACGGGGGGCCCCTTGTACCTTTATAAACCACCATTTGCCTATGTGCCCTGTCTGTCTCCATCCAGAGGCAGTCCTTTGTCCCCTCTGGGGCAAATACCCCTTCCCCTCTCCCCTGTACCCCTCTCCTTCTCCCTGGTCCTCTCTCCTGTCTTTGTCTCTTATTCCTGCCCTCTGTCTCTCTGGGGCAAATAAATCTCTTTAGTGCTGAGAACTTGGTCTTGGGGGTCCTTTGCCTAGACTTTTCCTTTCATTCACCAAAGAAACTTCATCTTTTGTAGTTATTGACTGTTTGGGGTTGATGGTTTGTTTGGTTTTTTTGTTTGTTTGTTTGTTTTATTATTTGTTTGTTTGTTTGTTTTTCAAGACAGGGTTTCTCTATGTAGCCCTGGCTGTCCTGGAACTCACTCTGTAGACCAGGTTGGCCTCAAACTCAGAACTCAGAGACCTGCCTGCCTCTGTCTCCCGAGTGCTAGGATTAAAGGCATGTGCCACCATCACCCGGCTTATTTTGTTTTTTGAGATAGGGTCTCAGTTTGGAGCCCGTGCCCCAGTGAGTGCTGGGATGACAGGCATGCCACTACATCCAACTTCTCTCTCTCTCTCTCTCTCTCTCTCTCTCTCTCTCTCTCTCTCTCTCCATCCCAGGCTATCCTTGAATGTGAGATCCTCAGCTTTTGGCTTGTGCTACCACACCCATCTGACTACTAAAGTCTAGAGGCGATGGGCTGAGAGTCTTTCCCAAAATTATATAGCAAAGACTTGACAGGTAGTCAAATACCACAGACCAGGAGGCCTTCAAGGCAAGAAGAGATAGATGTGAGATGGGCCTACCAATGTCACAGCAGGTTTTTAGGTGGCTCACACATGCTACCAATGTTGAAAGACACAGACCTCTGCACAGGGAACACTTCCGGGGTCTGAGGAATCAGCGCTCCCCTTTGGGAGCTGGAAACAGGAAATAGAGACATAAGACGGATTCTTACTGGGACAGTCTTAGTCCACCCCACCCCCCGAACCTCATAATCACGCCTGCCTCATAGTCAGCTTGGAAGGGTTGAGTTACTCTATGAAACTGGTACAAGTGAGAGCTGCCTGCGACAGCTGTGCATCAGGACTCTTCCAGGTGTTGATGCTGGGACCAGACCCTGGGCAAGGCATCCTAGGGCTGCCGGTGAACCACACCCAGCCCAAAACAAAAATCGTAAACTTTATTAACATTGTGAAGAGTTTTGCTTTTTATTTATTTGGGGCAGGAAGGTTCTTTTTTTCGAGACAGGGTTTCTCTGTGCAGCCCTGGCTGTCCTGGAACTCATTCTGTAGACCAGGCTGGCCTCGAACTCAGATATTCGCCTGCCTCTGCCTCCCGAGTGCTGGGATTAAGGGTATGCACCACCACTGCCTGGCCTAGTTCTGCTTTTATTTTATTTTATTTTTTTGTAACTTGATTGATCATCTCTCCAGTATGAACTTCATAGATGGCAATGTCATATTGCAATGTCAAAGCTTGGACATGACTGACAGCTTCTTCAATGTGCCCATCCTGAGGCCCCTCATCAGCTCCTGATGGCTCCAGTTTGAACTCACAAGTTGCTTGCACCCAGAGCCTCAAAGCCACTGTCCTGGATTCCATCCACAAGCTCAGAGTGAGGGACCAGGTCCTGACCCTTCTTGTACCATTCCTAGCAGCTAGCACTACCTGCCTACTGCCCAGAAGTAACATAAAGGAATAAACAGTGAATAATGAGAGCTAGTGTGGTTGTGCACACCTATAATTCTAGCACTTGGGAGGTGGAGGAAGAAGAATCAGAAATTAAAGGTCAATCGTGGCTACCATGTGAGTTTGATGCCAGCCTGGGCTACATGAGATCCTGATTGAAAATAAATAAAGGAAGGAAGGTGGGGGAATGTGCATAGAGTTCATGTACGTGTCTGTGTGAATGAGTGTATACTACATATTTGAGGGTACCTGCAGTGAACAGAAGGGGTCAGATTCCCCAAAACTACAGGCAATTGTAAGCTGCCTGATTTGGGTGCTAGGAACTGAACTCAGGTTCTCCGGAAGAGCAATACCTTTGCTTAACTGCTGAGCCATCTCTCCAGACCCTGTTCCGTAGATGGCTAGTGTGTATAAGCACTGAGGCCAGGAACTAGCAGGAAACTTCACTGTCTAGGTTTAGGGTCTCTGGAGCTGGCTTTGCATGGCTCTGCTGTTCTAAGTTCAGATTCTGTTGCTGATCCAGAGAGCTGGAGACTGGCCTTTGGGACCCAGCAGGTGCTAAGCGAGGGTACTTGCTGCTCCAGCAACTCTCCAGATGTCCAGTGCCCATCTCCAACTTGCCAGGCATTTTTAATTCCAAGCCAAGCAAACTTCCTTACAGCAGCCAGCTTTGGCACCCACATTAATTACTAGAACCCTGTATTGGGGCCCAGTATGTGCCAGGAATTTCTGTAGATACTCAACTTGAAATATCTAAGTGCCCAGAAGGGTTTTGTTTTGTTTTGTTTTTTGTAGATTTTACTTATTTATGTATAAGTGCTCTATTTGCATGTACGCCTGATGATAGATCTGACTAGAGATGGTTGTGAGCCACCATGTGGTTGCTGGGAATTGAACTCAGGCCCTCTGGAAGAGCAGCCAGTGCTCTTAACTGCTGAGCCATCGCTCCAGCCCCCAGAAGGGATGTGACTTTCCTAAGATCCAGCTGCTACAAGTGGCCATGAATCCAGCCAACCCAGGAGGCTGTTTAGACACCGGCCATCATATTGAAGACTACCCATTCTCTAGTCTCAGATCCAGGAGAAAACAGAAGTTTGGGGAGGGCAGATCCTTTGCTAGTTCATGGGCCTATTTAACTTCAGGGCTGAGATCTGAAGCCAGGTTTGGGGCCTCTCAGGACATGTAGGAGACTAAACTTGAGGTGTCTGGTTTACTCTCATCACCCTCCTGCCCTCTGCACCCCCACCCTCTCTATTATACTTGACATTACCCGTCACTCCCTCTCCCTGGGAACGCCCTCCTCCTCCTGTTTCCATGACAGCACATTCTCCCCCTTCTTCCTTCTGCTGCTCTAGTAGTTCCTCACTCTCCATGGGGGCTCCAGAGCCTAGCAGGAAAGGGGGTCCCCAGGCCAGCTTCCCGGTCTCCTCTCTCCACTCTGGAAGCTGCTGCACATTCCCTCTGGGTCCTGCTCTGACCTTGCACCCCAGTTCTGCTTTCCAATGACCTGCCGCATGGCAGGCCCTATGGCTATACAAACATTACCTAATTAATCCTTACAGACAGACACTCTCCAAAGCAAGTCCACTCTACAGGTAGGGAAACTGAGGCCCTGATAGGGAAAGCCAACATCAGATGTGAGCCTTCATCGGGAGTTCTAGGACTTCAAGCAGAGACTGGAAACTGTAGGGCATTTTTAAACCGAAGGCAAAATCTTTCCTCCCACCTCCTAGAGAGAAAGGAATGGAAATTTTGGGGAGGAAGAGACCTGTGATAGTCTAGAATTACACTGTCAATTTGGAGCTTTAAAAATGCACCGTGCATGGTACATTTTGAAAGGCAAAGATTTGGAGAACTTAAGGAACAAAAGTTCACAGAAAATTGCCCTTTTCTCCCATTTTGTGAAGTCTTCAAAAGCCTCATCCCAGAGTTCCGGCAGTGGCTGGGATGTCTCTCTACCTCACTGATGCCCACAGTTCACAGCAAACTTGGACCTGGGAATTTTCTCTACAATTCTTCTGGCCTGAGTTCTGCCACTCTGGACAAGGTCTGTGACCCAGGGGAAATCGGCTGCACTCTCTGAGCCCAGTGTTCACATCTAAAATGGGGATACTAGCCAGGTGTGTCGCACACCTTTAATCCCAGCACTCAGGAGGCAGAGGCAGACCAATCTTTGTGAGTTTGAGGCCAGCCTGGTCTACACAGCGAGTTCCAGGACAGCCAGGGCTACATGGTGAGACCTTGCCTCAAAAACAAACAAACAAATAGGATAGTGCTTCTTCTGCCCCCTTGGCTGTCAAGAGGATGAGCTGAGATAATGTACATAAAGCCCTTGGCACCAAGTCTGGCACACCCCAGTACTCAGTTCAGTTCTGTGCCTCCACTGCTCATAACTTTTGGGTTTGCCATGCACTCGAACACACCCATGCTTTTCCACACACTCTTCTTCCTTCTCAGGAGCCAACTCCTACACATCCTTTAAAACCCCCTGACCCTTTGCCACCTCTTATAGACTGCTGCAAACATGTTTTTAGTTAAGAGGCACCTCCCCAGGACACCCTCCCTGGGGCTGTCACTGGACTTGTCACACCGGCATACCATCACAGATGTATGATTTGCCTCCCAGCACTGGCTGGAGCTGCCTGCGAGACATGTCTGACTGACTTCTGAGTCTCAGTGCCCAGAGTGCACAGTCTAATGGGAAGATTTCAATACGCTTGTGTTATCTTGACTACACATGGTCTGGCCCAGCCTCAGCTGATCCCAGGACAAATGTCTATTAGTATCAGAAAGGGGGAAAAAGCAGCCAGATCTTGTTGGATGTGGTAACATATGCCTATAATCTAAGCACTTGGGAGGTGCCATGGCATGCCAATATGTATACACGTATACACACACACACACACACACACACACACACACACACACACATAAATAATAAAAAGAAAAAATTTTAAATTGGGCTCAGTGGATAAAGGTCCTTGCGGTCAAGCCTGATGACTTGAGTTCAAATCTCTAGAGACACATATGATAGAAGGTCCAACCTCTCCCAAATCGTCCTCTGACCTCCACGTGTGCACTATGGCAAGAGCAATGCCCCCCCCCACACAGACACAGACACAAACAATCAATCCATATTTAAACAATTTGAAAACCACACCTGTAATACCAATACTCAGGAGGCTCTGACTGGGAGATCAGGAGTTCAAGGCCAGCTTGGGCTACATGAGACTATCTCAAAAAAATAAAAGTGAGTTTTCACCCCCACAGGAGAGAGCAGTGAGGGAACTGGAGAGGCTCTAAGACAGGCTTGCCCTGGGTGGGACACAGGCCATAGTCCTTGCAAGGAAGACACAGAGACCTAACTCCTGTGTCACCTGCTTCTGGAGTCTGCCCTGAATATCTGTTCCCGTCCTCTGCCACCTCCCAAGTAGCAGGAGGACTCTCCAGTAGTGTGTGTCTGGGAGGGTCTTCTGCACGGTGACCACCTCACCACCACCACGCTCAAACAGAAATCTCTGGCCATGGTGTCCATTTGGGTGGTGAAGGTCAGCTATGTGGCTAGGCTGCAGGCTGTGGTGGCTGAGCAGGCCTGATGATAGTGGTGACCATCACACCACATCTCAGGTACAGAGATCCCAAGGTCCGTGGCTCTAGGGACGTCACACAGAGAAAAGGACTGTGCTTTGCCCATCCAGGGACCCTTCCCACTAGCCTAGCTCCTGCCTCCCTGAAGGCGGGTTCAGTCCCTGCTGGAGTGGCAGCTTCCGGCTTTCGTTCCAAAGGAATGGCTGTCAAAAAGAAAAGAGGCATATTGTCTCTCTCTCTCTCCTTTCTTTTTTTGTTTGAGACAAAGGCGTCAATTTCTTTCCATCTGTCCCAAAAAAGGAAGAGAATTAAATTTGTTTTTACAAGGATGTCAGCAGGCTGCTTCAATACGGAGTCAGGGGCAGGTTGCTGAGGCAGTGGGGGAGGAACAGGGGACAAGGCAAAGGACGACATCCAGGGGAGCTGGGATCCAGGACCACCTGGGTGAATGTCTATGTCCACCCACAGCAGCTTCAAGGGGGCAGCTAGAGCAGATGAGGGACCCGGGGGGGGGGGCAAATGGAGAGGCAGCAAAGGACCATGCCGACATCATTGCCTTCTTCCCTCAGTGCCTTCAAGGTGGGTCCTACTTGGGCAGCTCCAGTCCCTGAGGGTCACTGACACCAGACATCTGATGGGCAGCCAGATGCTGGAGGAAGGGGAGGGATTTCTTCCAGGTTTTCATCAAGGGTCCAAGGATTTTGGTAGTTCTGATAACCCCACTCACGTTGAAGGGCCACACACGGGGTACTCAAACAAGGTGAGTCTTTGTGATCCAGTACTGATCCACAAACACTAGGGCCCTGAGAACCCCAAAAGCAACCACCCTCAGGCTTTATGATTTAACCTGTAAGCAGACACCTCAGCCCCCTGCCTTGCTGTCTACTCTCTCCCCAGCACACACTTTTGTTTCATTTTGCTTGTTTTTGTTTTGTTTTGTTTCTTGGTTTTTCAAGACAGGGTTACTCTGTGTAGTTTTGGTGCCTGTCCTGGATCTCGCTCTGTAAACCAGGCTGGCCTTGAACTCACAGAAACCCACCTGGCTCTGCCTCCCGAGTGCTGGGATTAAAGGCATGTGCCACCACCACCCGACTTCATTTTGCTTTTTGAGAAGGGGTCTCACTATATATCCCTGGCTGTCCTGGAACTTACTCTGTAGATCATGCTGGACTCAAACTCACAGAAATCCACCTGCCTCTGCCTCGTAGGTGCTGGGATTAAAGGCGTGTGCCACTATGCCCAGCTCCACTTTTGTGGTTTTTTTTAAAGATTTATTTATTTATTATGTATACAGAAGAGGGTGCCAGATCTCATTACAGATGGTTGTGAGCCACCATGTGGGTGCTGGGAATTGAACTCAGGACTTCTGGAAGAGCAGTCGGTGCTCTCAACCTCTGAGCCATCTCTCCAGCCCCCCAACCTTTGTGTTTTTAAAAGACTTATTTTATGTGTCTGAGTATTTTGCCTGCATGTGTGTGTATGCACCATGTTCATGCCTGATGCCCAGAGAGGTCAGAAGAGGACATCAGATTGACTGGGACTGGAGTTACAGATGGTTGTGAGCCACCATGTGGGTGCTGGGAATCGAACCTGTGTCTTCTGCAAGGGCAACAAGTGCACGTAACCACTGAGCCAACTCTACTTCCACTTCTTGGCACAAAGGCTCACTGGGTTTTGGAGTCCTGGAACCTTCTCAGAATCCTTCTGAACCTCGAGGATCCTATTAGAACTTGATTCTGGGCCAGGCAGTAGTGGCATACGCCTTTAATCCTAGCACTCGGGAGGCTGAGGCAGGTGGATCTCTGAGAGTTCACAGCCAGTCTGTTCTATAGAGTGAGTTCCAGGACAGCCAGGGCTACACAGAGAAACCCTGTTTCGAAAAACCAAAGAAACCCAACTTGATCCTGGGGGCCTTGCTCTAGTATCCAGGGAGCCATGCTTCTGCCCCACTGACCTGTCTCCAGCCCCACAGGGACGCCTAGTTGTGGATGATATCCAATTCAGAGTCACCAATACGGTTTATTTTTTGTTCGGTTTTGCTGTTGTTTGGAGGGTTGTTTTGTTTCATTGGTCCCAGAGCCTCACATAAACACCCTGCCATTGAGCTACATGCCCAGCCCTCTTTACTTCTTATTTTTAGACACTAAGTTGCCCAGGCTGGTCTTTACTCCAGCCTCAGCCTCCAGTATGACTGGGATGACACAAGGCTAGCCCATCAGGCCCAGCTTACAGTCTCTCTACAGAAAAGTTAAATTGGACCTAGCATCAGCAAGTTTAGCCAGTTAGTTAGAGCGTAGTGAGAGCCTGTACTCTTCTCCAAACTGAGGCCCCCCACCCCCGGCCCCAACGAGGGGGAGTTATCTCCTGGCCAGACCCTTCCTGGCTACCTGGTCCTCTCACCTCCCCTAAGAGGCGGCTCCTCCCCATTACACAAAGGCTCAGAATCTCACAGCTATCATCAAGTCATCGACCCCATCACTGCCGCTCCTGGTTTCTAGAGCTGGAATCCTCAGATCTTAGACTGGAACTGGGTGTACAAAAGGCCAGAGCCCGAGGCTGCCCCAAGGCTTGAAGCTCTGCCCCATTGGAGAGGCCTTTACTAATGGATCCAATTTCGAGCCTCCGATGTCCCTCACTCTCTGGAGTCTCCAGCTCTGCCCCCACCCCTCCAACCCAGAGCCTTGGATCCCTCCTGCCCCGCCCCTACCGGAGGCCACCCCTCTGCGCAGGCCCCATTCCAGCTGCCCAGACGGTGGCCCGGGCCTCCCAGGGGCCTCAGTGTGGCCTGGCACCAAGTCCCTTCGCTTGGGTGGGGTGCTTAGGGGTAGGGTCGGGTAGGTCAGGCGGCAGCACCGCCGCCAGGGCCGTCAGAGGGGGTGCAGGCGGTGACGCGCTCACGCGCAGTGGCCTGGCGGGCACGGCGGAGGCTGCCGGGTTCCTGACGGCCGCCGCAAGGCCCGCGACAAAGCTGGCGGAAGCAGCGCTTGAAGTTCTCGTCCAGGAAGGCATAGAGCACGGGGTTGAGGCTGCTGTTGGCGTAGCCCAGCGCAATGCACAGGTGCAGGGCGGCCACCACAAGTGGGTCGCGCCGATTGATGTCCACCAGCGTCCAGACGATGACGAAGATGTGGATGGGCGCCCAGCACACTACAAAGGCGCCCACCACCACCAGCACCATACGGGTGATGCGCCGCAGGCTGCGGTCCTTCTCCCTGGAGCCGGACAGAAGGCGCACACTGCGCAGGCGCAGCAGCATGAGGCCGTAGCACACCGTGATGATGAGGATGGGCACCACGAAGGCGAAGAGGAAGACGCAGATCTTGGTCACCGTGTCCCAGTACCAGCTGGGGCTGGGGAACTGGAGCATGCATACCACTGCTCCATCTGAGCCCGGGAAACAAGGAAAGACAGGGGTCAGAAGTCTGTGTGCCTAAGGGCTCTGTCTGCTTGTCCCCTTTAAGATGACTGACTGACTGACACCCAGACTGTCCCTTTACTTGGTGAACTCCTTCATATGCTTAAAGACCCCAGAATTGGCCCTCATCTGGGAGGTCCTCTTCTGTGTCTTCTCTCAGGCCCTTGCAAGCCTCTATGTCCATGGATGGCATTAATAATTTATCATTGTGTTAACTCAGCAGACCCTCCACCCATTTCCAAAATTGCTCCAGTGGGTCATCAGTACTGAAGATTGATTTAGAGGGTGAGTTAGGGCTGGGGATGTAATTCAGTTGCTAGAAGGCTTGCCTAGCACGCACTAGGCCCTAGGTTCAAATCCCAGCACTGTATAAACTTGACCTGATGGTACACGCATGTAACCCAAGCAGCTCAGAAGATAGAGGTAAGGAAGAGCAGAAGTTCAAGGTCATCCTTGACTACATTAGCTTCTAGGCTAGCCTGAGCTATATGAGAGTCTATGAAAAAAAAATAAATAAATAAAAAAAAGCCTGAGTTAGGGGCCTGACTCCAGCCCAGATGTGTATGGCCTTGGGCAAATTACTTACTGACTTCGAGCTTCCTTATGGTGGGGCTAATAGTCAAATGCACATTTCTTATTTATAGTTAGATTGATTTGCTCTCTGTGTGTATGTGCCACACACATGTATGTGGATGTTAAAGGACAGCATGCAGATCTCAGCTAATGTCAACAACAACCTTGCACCAGGTGAGGTGGAACAAACCACCACTCAGGAGCCTGAGGCAAGAGTGTCTCACGTGCAAGGTTAGACAAAGTCACATAGTGAGACTATATCCCAAAGTGAAATAAAACAACAGAGTCCTTCCCAACAGCCAGCCCTGTAGAGAGAGGAAGGGATGCTTCCCGGAGAACAGGCTTGGGCCACATGAGTGTCTCAGAGGATGTTTTAGGCTTCTGATGCAGGTCGAAAGCTGCCCAGGGGATGCCCAAAATCTCTGCCCAGGGGAGCCACACAGTAGACTCGCAGATTGAGAGTTCTAAGAAAGGGGCTGGAGGGCTGGAGAGATGGCTCAGTGGTTAAGAGCCCTGCCTGTTCTTCTAGACGACCTTGGTTCAATTCCCAGCGCCCACATGACTCAATTCCCAGCACCCACATGACAGCTAACAACTGTAACTCCAAGATCTGACACCCTCACACAGACATACATGCAAATAAAATAAAATTAAAAAAAGAAAAAAAAAAAAGAAAGGGGCTGGAGATCCACAAAATGTCTGTGGTACTTCAGGCTGGCAGGACCCCTGGGGATGACTGAGAATCAATGTGTGTATGGGAGGGGGAGGAGAGGGGAGATCCATTTGGCTCAACTCCCAGCAGGGCTGACTGATCAAGGGGCCCTGCTGCTCAGTAAAAACCAATTGCTCAAAGGCTGTATAATGGCACTGGGGGCTCTGCCCTTACGAGGGTCGAGATATCTAAGAAGTTTCCCACAAACCCTCATCCCCTTCCCTACCCTGAGAATCAAGCCTCTACAGACTTCTACCCAGGGACCAAAAGGAAGGAGAGACCTGAGGGCAGGAGCCTTAGGTCGAAAGTCAATTTCCATCAAATGCTTGCCTGGGAGGCTGGAACTAAACCACCTGACTTGATTCTGTTTTCTTTTTTCTTTCAATCAAGGTCTGGATATATAATATTAAGTGGCCTTGGATTCAGAATTCTTCTGTCTTAGTCTCCTGTGTGCTGGGTCACTCTACATTGTGCCTCAGTTAGAGAGAGAGAGAGGGAGGAGGGAAGGGGGAAGAGAGAAAGAGAAAAAGGGAGAGAGAGAGAGGTGTCCTGTCTTGTCAATGAGGAGGTACCACTCAGAGGTTGGTTACTAATGTAGAGGCCCCCTTCCTTACATCAATGTAGGGCCATATGAGCAGCCAACACTAGGAAAGGATGGATGATAACATTGACAAGTGGTTATGATTTCTCCTGACTTCCTTCTGTATTTATGTGCTGGCCAGACACCAACAGTGGAAGATTTGGGCACCTTCCCTGCGAGCCTGGGTTACCCCCCAAACTATCCTCTTCCTACCTAGTGGATTGTAATGGACTGAGAAATAAACTTCCATGTCAAGCCCCTGAACTTTGGGGATGTTTGTTACAGCAGCTATTGAGACTAATAAAGATGCCCCAGGAGATGCACCTGTCTGCCACTCCCTGCAGGCCATTCAGGTCATTCTCTAGGTCTCTCTTTGATCATTTGGCCAATGTTTTGTTTGTTTGTTTGTTTGTTTGTTTTTCCTCCTTATTTTTCTTTCTTTGTTTTTGAGTCAGGGTTTTATGTAGCCCAGCGTGACCTAAAACTCATCATAGAGTTAAAGCTAGCCCTGAATGCCTGATCCTCTTGCAAGGCTTATAGGTATACAGCACCTGAGTTATGAAGTGCTGGGGATTGGTCCCAGGGCTCTGTGCATGCTGGGTAAGTACTCTACCAACTGAGCTCCATCCTCCCACTAAGTCCTTCTCTCCAGATGCTTACTACATAGCCCAGGCTGGTCTTCCTGCCTCAAGCTCCTGAGAGTCAGGATTATAGCCTTGTATTTATTATATACCCGACTTCCTGTGGTTTTTCTTTTTCTTTTTTTTCTTTTTCTTTTTATTATTTTAATTATGTGTATGGGGGAGGGGATGGGCACATGAATGCAAGTGCCCACAGAGGTCAGAGGTGTGTGAGATTCCGCCTGGAGCTGGGTTACAGGCAGTTGTAAGCCATCTGATGTGGGTGCTGGGAATTGAACTCAGGTCCTCACGAAAAAGTATGTACTCTTAACCATTGAGCCATCTCTCCAGTGATTTTCAAAGAGAGATAAAAGGGAGTTTCGGATGGGTCTGCAGATCCTGTGGCCTCTGCTGCTCACTGGTCAGTGGCAATCACACTTTGGCATTTATCCATCTCCCTGGAATCCACAGTCCTGGCCAGCCAGTCACAATCCTATTATAAACTCCTTTTTGGCCAGCAACCTAACCAACCAGTCATTCATCCACCCATACTCCCCAATGGCTGACTCTCCACCCCACCAGACAATTCTCTCCGTTCATTGCTCTGTAACCCGTGCCACCACTGGAAATCACTCCCACTTGCCCAAATAAATGCCTTGGAAATTCACAGAGGCCAATGGGCGGCCAGGCCGAGACCCATGCTGCAGCTTCCTCTCTCACTCACCCCGGGGTCGGGTCACTGCCATGACCATGATGGGGACCCCAACACCTGACGCCAGGACCCAGATGCATATGTTGATCAGCTTAGCCTTGGCAGGCGTCCGGAAGTCCAAGGCCTTGACAGGGTGGCAGACGGCAATGTAGCGGTCCACACTCATCATAGTGAGCGTGAAGATGCTGGTGAACATGTTGTAGTAGTCAATGGACAGCACAGCCTTGCACAGCAGCTCCCCAAACGGCCATGTTTCCATCAGGTACTTGGCACTCTGGAAGGGCAGCGTGCTGGTGGCCAGCGCATCAGCCAAGGCCAGGTTGAAGATGTAGATGTTGGTGGCAGTCTTCAACTTAGTATACCTTAGAAGGAAGAGCATGGGTAACTATCCACTTCATGGATTTCAGTTTCCATTAAACTGGGGGAGTAGAGGGCAGGACCGGTGTGGCATCAATGCCTATCATCCGAGCACTCAGGAGGCTAACCCACAAGGACTGGGGGTTCAGGACCAGCCTGGGCTACGTGAGGCCCTTTCTCAAACAAACAAACAAACAAACAAACAAACAAAAGTAAAAAGGTTGGGAGCCAAGGTGAGATTGGAGCCAGGTTGACCATCACACCTTCTCCCAGAAGCAGATGGGTGAGGATCTCTCTGGAACCTATGATCCAATCACTGGGGAGCCTGAAGCAGGAAGATTATGAGTTCAAGGCCAGCTTGAGCAGCATAATGACATCTTGTCTCAAAAAAAAAAAAAAGGAGGAAGGGGGAAGGGGTCAGGGGACGTAATTTTTACAGTTGTGAAAATTTAGTGAGGTGATATAGCATGTAGCCCTGAGCCCAGGGATTATGCACTCAGGACAAAGGTTGTAGCTCAGCTACCAGAGGGCTTGCCCAGCAGAGGTCAGAGGACAACTTATGGCAGAGTCCATCCTCGCCAGCCCTGGGATGTTATTCTTCATCTATATAGAATGAAGTTGGGAGTTAGGCCATTTACTTGGTCTTTGGGGAATATGATTGGTCAGCTCTGAGTGAGGGATTCTGCTGGGACCTTACACCCCTTGAAGTGTCCTCTGTGGTAGCCCAGGGCTTCTGGCCCTTTCTTGGTTCCATCCAGGCTTCCTAGCCCCCACCCAAGTAGACCACCCCTCTGTGAATGCTGTGGTTCATTCCCTTTCCTGTCCCCATGCTGTGAGGAAGGTGAGCCACATTCATTGTCACACGTCTAAGCCCAGACATCAGGCCAGATGTGCAACCAAACTGCCCCTAACACTGCCAGCATACTCCACGCTCTGCGCTGCATTTAGCCATCAACAACGCAGCTGGCCCTTGCATGCTCAGTACATACAGACATGATGCCTTATGTAGAGGGCCTGAGCTGGGTGCAGGGTGGCATGGAGGAGACTGTCACAGAGCATCATCATCACCATAAAAGCACAGCCACGCTGGGGCAAGGTAAGAATCGCTCTTACATCTTGGGCTGGTAAGAAAGGGAAGGGCGGCTGATATGAGCCAGTCCTTGTGTGTCCGGTTGTAGCTGGAAGGGCCCTGAGAACGGAGAAAGTGATTTTCTAAAGGCAGAGCCCAACTGCGGGGGAGGAGGGGCAAGTGAATACCCAGAATCGTAATCCTAGCACTCAGGAAGCTGAGGCAGGAGGATTACAAGTTTGAGGCTAGCCTGGGCTTCATAGCAAGACCCTGTCTTGGAAATACAAACAAAATCTTTGGGTGTGGTGGTACACACCTGTAATTCCAGCGTTTGGATAATGTGGCAGTAGGAAGATTTCGAGTTCAAGGTTAGCCTTGGCTACACAAAGGGCTCAAGGCCAGGCTAGGCTATAGGAGACTCTCTCCCAACAAAACAAAATAAAAAACACCACTGAGCACCCTCACACTGGGGAACAGACACTAAAAGAGAAGAGCAAGACACTGATGGGAGAGCAGGAGGGCGTGGGGGGGGGCGTGTCTTCGGCTCCCACCGTGGCACTGTGCTGCAGCCGTGTGATCTCAGGTGAGTCCTGATGTTTCTTTGCCCTTCCATTACCCTGTTTCTCCCACAATAGTCTTCAGGCTGTGACTAAAGTGATTCTTACGCTTGCATTCAGAATAACTGCTTAGAGTAGAGGTGTGCTTATTAAGAATGGAGATTAAAAGGCCCAATTCCAGAGACTCAGGTTTAGCAGACCTGAGCTGCAGGTAGAGCTTACTGGTCCAGTGGGGACCTGGTTGTATCCTCATCAGCAGCGGTACCACCACCACCACTACCACCACCACCACCTCCACCACAACAACAACAATAACAAATCCAGCAGATCAGAGGTGGGATTTGGAGTCTAGACTCCTCATGAAATTATGAAGGAGTCCTTGGTCTCTGCATCCTTTTCCTTTTTGGGGGGAGGTAGGGCAGAAGGATGTGAGATAAGGACTCAAGTAGCCCCCATTGGCTTCAAGCTCAATATATAGCCAAGGATAACCTTGAACTTTTTGTTTGTTTTCTGAACCCTGTCTGTCCTGGAGCTCACTCTGTAGACCAGGCTGGCCTGGAACTCACAGAGATCTGCCTGTCTCTGCCTCCCGAGTGCTGGGATTAAAGGTGGGCATGAGCCCACCAGGCCCAGCTTGGTACTTGGTATTTGTGAAGGACTGACCAAACGTTCAGCTGTTGAAACTTTTCTGGGATGTATCAGAGGGTTTTTTTAGTCATTAAAAAAAAAAAAAAAAAAGATTCCCTCATTGTCCTCCAAGACCAGCGTCTGTCCCAAAATAACTACTATTTGCTCTGGGTCTGGAGCAGCAAAACTTTTTGCTAGGAGCCAGCAGAATTGGGAGTCTTAGGAAGTGTGTCTTCGTTGGGGTGGGAATCACAGCTGTGTGGGAGGCGGTCTCGAGCCCACAGCTGACTTGTCTAATTTCTCCGCTCTTACACAGAACAATTCGAGGCTGTTCTTTGCCTGCTATTTTGATTTGTGATGGATCCTTCCATCCTAAGAGGGGGCTGGGATGCTGGTGAGTGGGAGCTGAGGCAGCTGGGGCTGGTCTGTGTTGGGCTGAAGGGCCTCCCTCTCTCTTGTCCTCCAAAGCCCCACCCCTCACTGACGGCCTCCTTAGGCCCCTGCTCCAGCTGCAAATCAAAGCACACCCCATTCCTGCTCTCAACTCCCAGGACCTCCCCGAAGCACCCTCTCTGTGCCGTAAGTTGGCTCCAGCCACCTCTGGGATCCAGGCTCTCCAAACCTACTCTTTGACTAACGTCCTCCAGACTAGCCTTTCTGCTAGTCCCCAAACGTGAGAATCCCAGCCTCCGCGGGACTTCTGGACTTACTGCCACCCTCAACCCCAAATTTGCATCACTTGCCACTTAACTCGGTCTCCATTCAGACATCGCCTCTTCCGAGAGGCCCACTCCGATCACCTTCTCTTGGGCTTCTCTGTCTTCCTAGCACACATCACTGCCTCGTGTTCTCACTGATGGAATTCTCTTTACTCCCAGGACTCTGGCCCCTCTACACTCCCTGAGTGAGAGGACTTGGACCATTGTGTTCCCTGAAAGCAGCAGGCTCCCTCAGACATGTATCATGTCTTATTCCAGGGCACATGAGCTCTCTCGTGGACTCAGGTCGCAGCCTCTCTTGAAGTTCATCACCCACAGGACTCAGGCTGTCCCCTCTGAAAGGCAGATCTGCGTGGCGCACTGTGTGAACTTCCACAGTTCTCCACGACCATCCCCACAGACTAGCATGCCCTCCTGGTCACATCTATATTACTCAGTTGGGCTGTCTAGCAAGCTGGTTTTCCTGAGACACACCTCTGTATTGGTCTGGTGGACACATTTCCAAACTAAAACTATCAAAAAAGTAGAAAATTGTATTCCTGCCAATGTAACACAAAGTGTAGCGTGCCATAGAGAGCCAACATCATCCTCTGTTGACTCTCTCTCCTCAGTCCTGCTCCCATAAGCAACCATGGTGAATGCTTCATCTGTCCTCCTGACTATTAGGTCTCAAACTCTGAGTTCCCATCCCCAGAACCCACATATTAGAAGGGGAAAACTGACTCCCACAAGTTGCCCTCTGACTTTCTCAGACACACCATGGTACATATGTCCCACACCCTTACACAAATACATAAATGTAGTAAAAAAAAAACTGGTTTTTTAATATCTGGGGCTAGAGAGATGGCTCAGCAGTGCAGAGAACTGACTGCTCTTCCAGAGGTTCAGTTCCCAGCACCCACATGGTGGCTGACAGCTGTCTGTAACTCCTGTTACAGACAAGGGGATCTGATGCCTTCTTCTGCCATCCATGGGCACTGCATACACATGGTACACAGACATACATGCAGGCAAAACACCCAAACACATAAAATATAAAATAAAAATGTAAAAGAATATACTTAGATGGCTTTCTCTTCATTTGTCAGTTTTAGACAGTACTTCTTGGAGTTTACATTCGGTTAAGCAAGATAATGACAATCCCAGAATCGCAGTGGCTCATGCTCACGGCATCTGTCCAGCTTTTCACAGACCTCACATTCTATGAAACAGTCCCGGACTGCTTCACTTTTTAAACCCTGTCATTTTAACCCAAGTCCTCCTTGATCAGCACAGAAAGACAAGACAGTTTCCAGGTCATAAAAGAATATGCAGGCGGTAACACCCCCCTCCTCCTGAAGCCAGAAGGAGTCATGGCCCTGCCACCTGCACGGGGCTGCCTTCTCTGTGCCCAGAGAACCAGATAAGCATTTTAGAAAAAATTCAGGTTTTGCTTTTTTTAATTATATATGTATATATAATTACCATATTTTTTAATATTTATATAGAGAGAGTCTCACTATGTTGCCCAGGCTGGTCTCCAGTGTGTAGGCTCAGATGACCTTCTCGCCCTGCGGCTGAGACTATAGGTATGTACACACATGCATGCCACTCCACCCACATGGAGGCCATCACACTTGGCAGCAAACGCCTTACCTGCTGAGCTGTCTCAACAGCCCAGGATTGACCTTCTTTTTACAGTTATCTGTCTACTTCTGAAACAAAGAGTAAATCATATGGACATTTACATCCTTGTACAGATTGTTGCTGTGGAATGTCGTTCTGTATGCTGTGAATATGTGTTGCTCTGATTGGTTGATGAATAAAATGCTGATTGGCCAGTAAATAGCCAGGCAGAAAGTACAGGTGGGATAAGCAGACGAGGAGAATTCTGGGAAGAGAAAGGTTGAGTCAGGAGTCACCAGCCAGACACAGAGGAAGCAAGATGACAAGGCAGAACTGAGAAAAGGTAACAAGCCACGTGGCTAAACATTCATAAGAATTATGGGTTAATTTAAGTGTAAGAGCTAGTCAGTAGGCCTGGCGGTGGTGGCACACACCTTTAATCCCAGCACTTGGAAGGTAGAGGCAGGCAGATCTTTGTGAGTCTGAGGCCAGCCTGGTCTACAGAGAGAGATCCAGGAGAGGTGCAAAGCTACACAGAGACACCCTGTCTCAAAAAACCAAAAAAAATTAATAAGTCTGAGCTAATGGCTGAGCAGTTATAATTAATATAAGCCTCTGTGTGTTTACTTGGGAGATGCGAGGGGGAGAGATTTTTCCCAGCGGCTGGCCAGGACACAGGAAAACTTCCAACTACATTTGGCGTACCAACACAGGGCTCTCAAATTTCCATAAGGCCTAAAAGAGTTTTAAAAAGGACTTCTAAACACACAATAATGGAGCCCAAAACACCTTTCTACTTCATGTCTCATGCAAGTCGAGATATAGAGACGGCAAGGTACAGAGACACCGTGGCCTGTGGACTTGAGCTATAGTGTGGTGGGTTCATGGTGGCGTATGGGCTTGAGTGCAGCATGGCATATTCCTGCCACTGTACACAGTGGTGTCTGCAAGCCACATAGCATGGTGCATGGTGGATATAGCTTTTTCTAGTACAGACAAAAAAAAAAAAAAAAAAAAAAGGAAAGAAAGAAAAGGTTTCTGGGCTACATGCTGCTGGATGGAGGCATAGATCCACTGCTTTACAGAGTCAGCAATGAGCATGATTCCCCCAGAGCTGGCGGTAAATGTAGTTCTGCCATGCTGGAAAGCTGAGGTGGGCAGAGACAGCAGCCAAAATTGCCATTTCAGTCCTAGCCACGTTGCAGTTTAAAGCAATAGATTCACAGTAAGACAGATTCAGATAGGATAAACCCTAAACAGTTTACAGTGTATGTAAAACGTATGTAGGCTTAAAAGAAAAAGGAAAAGGAATATACAGTTATATAAAGAAATATATAGTTTTAAAACACAAAGTCTTCAAAGAGACAGTAAAAGTAGTAAAATAAGCCACGTAAAGATAGAAATCACACAGAGAGTCTGGATTATATTGTCTTTGGGATTTTTAACTGAAGAAAGACATTTAATTATAAAGGCTGCTCAGTTAAACCAATGTGTATATTTTAAAGTATCTTGACTTCAAAATTTGGATCTAAGGATATGTTGCTTTGGAAAGGAGGCTCTGCTTTTGTTTCCACAGGAAGCAAGAGGCTATGGGTTTGTTCCAGGTTAAGATGGATCAGATTTGATCAAGCCAGACTTCCTGAACCTTAACAGATGGTACCTATCAACAAAAGTTATAGCCGGTCTTCCCAGGACTTGACCTTTATCTCAAATTTTCTCAGGATCCCCACAAGACTACCAGCGCCCACTATCAGCAGGAAGTAGCCTAGAACACTATGCCCACATTCCCAAAAAAATGGATTATGGATGTCTTTGTTTAGATTGTTGGTTACAAATTGTTATTGGTCATAGTCAATCCCTTTCTAAAAGAAGAAAGAGGAATATGATATAGAAATGATAAGATATAGCCAGGCGGTGGTGGCGCACGCCTTTAATCCCAGCACTCGGGAGGCAGAGCCAGGTGGATCTCTGTGAGTTCGAGGCCAGCCTGGTCTACAGAGCGAGATCCAGGAAAGGCGCAAAGCTACACAGAGAAACCATGTCTCGAAAAACCTAAAAAAAAAAAAAGAGAGAAAAAGATAAGATATAGATATGATAGGATAAAAGGGTAGATTATTGAATCTACTTTTAAAGAGCAACAACTTGCTTAAAAATATTTCACATTTCTATGGATTTTAGTTTATTGATACAAATTTAAAGTTAATTTTGTTATACTGTATATTTCTACTCTTGTTTAAGGTATTATGTTTATGCAACTCATTTAAAATTGTAATGTATAATTAAGAAATACAAATCAATAATTAGTCTTCTATGATAGTCAAACTTATAGACATGTTAGTTAAGTTTTCTAGGTATACATAGATATATTTCAATTAGGTAGGTAATCTTCATGAAGGATTTGAAGATGACCTGTCTATCTAAAATATATCTCTGCTTGACCTTGAAACATAACTAACATGACTACAAGTTGGATTGTAATGTCTAACTACTAACTTCCATTTTTTTTTATATACTAATAGTTGGTAATAATAACATTCAGGGTTTAGCACATTGCATTACATTGTTAAAGGAACTGTATAGATACAATACCCTGAACAAGATTAGAAATATATGTACAGTATTTTCCTAACAAAATAAATCTCAAATTTGTATCAATACATATAATTTGTATACAATATACAAAAATCCAATCCAATGTAAAATATTTAGAACTAGTAGTTGCCTTTAAAAGTAGATTCAATAATCTACCTTTTTATCTATATCATGTCTATATCCTCTCTTCTTTCTTTTCAGAGTAGATTCAATAATCTACCCTTTATTCTATCATTTCTATATCTTTTTTTTGAGTAGATTCAATAATGTACCTCTTATCCTCTTTTTTTTTTCTTTTTTTTTTTTCCCCCCCGGAGCTGAGGACCAAACCCAGGGCCTTGCGCTTGCTAGGCAAGCGCTCTACCACTAAGCTAAATCCCCAACCCCCTCTTTTTTTTCTTTTTCTTTCTTTCTTTTTTTTTTTTAAATAAGAACCTTAAATCTAATCTCCTTTGTTCTTCAAACACTTCAAAGACCTACAGAATATGGCATTTTAAATGTTTTAAGAATTTTGACTTTCTGGACATTGAGACATGTCTGCTCCTGGCAGCAGCAATCTACTTCAGAGAAGATAATGAGCATTGAAGAAACTCATTATGGAGTTTGCTTTCTTTGTGGCAAAAGTTAGCCATTGGGCAAAAAAGTGCCCTTGTGTCAACTGATGACAATATGCTGTATAAACTGGACATGCAGGACCCATAGGAAGATGACCACTGAACTTTGCAAGACAAGATGGTCATTCAGGATCCTGCTTCACAGAGGAGACTGTCAGACATTCTACAGGACACAGGAAAAAGTGACTGAGAGACTAGGCCTATGGGCTAAAGATGGATGTCCCAACGTTGCAGAGGAAATTTGGATGACTGTCTAGGCAGGCAGCTGTCT
>CABHPP010146724.1:22108-48818 GCA_902168425.1 Peromyscus attwateri | reverse complement strand
GTAGCTTTGGAGCCTGTCCTGGATCTCACTTTGTAGACCAGGCTGGACTTGAACTCACAAAGATTCGCTTGGCTCTGCCTCCCGAGTGCTGGGATTAAAGGTGTGCGCCACCACCGCCCGGCTGAAAAAGCAGGATCTTAAAGTCATACAATGCTGTTGATAAAAATAATTGAACAAGCCAGGTAGTGGTGGCACACGCCTTTAATCCCAGCACTAGGGAGGCAGAGGTAGGCAGCCTGGTCTACAAAGGGAGGTTCAGGACAACCAGGGCTACACAGAGAAACCCTGTCTCGAAAACAAAAGACAAAAGTAAATAAGTAAATAAATGAACAAGTAGTTTATTTTCAGTTTCAGAAACTATATACGGTTTCCAGATTCTAATCTCATGTTACTAAGTCTATAAAACTCAGTCTTTTTTTTTTTTAAGTTTTTTTATTTTTATTTTATGTGCATTGGTGTTTTTCCATGGGTGTCCGGTCCCCTGGAACTGGAGCTACCCATGTAGGTGCTGGGAGTTGAACCTGGGTCCTCTGGGAGAGCAGTCAGTGCTCTTAACCACTGAGCCATCGCTCCAGACCTCTAAAACTGAGTCTTTTGTTGTAATTTTTCTTTTTCATATATTTAGTTATCTGCAAACAGTTTTGGGGATGTTTCCAATTTTAATTTTATTATTTTTAAAATGTATTTATTTATTTTATGTGAGTTCCTGTGTACCACATCTGTGCAGGAGCCCTTGGAGGCCAGGAAAGGGTATTGGTACTGAAGTTAGAAGCAGTTGTGGGTACTGGGAACTGAACCTGGGTCCTCTGCGAGAGCATTAAGTGCTCTCAACCACTGAGCCATCTTTCCAGCTCCCTCATTTTATTTCTTACAACTAGGGTATGCATTAAATTAATGATTTGGGGGAGGGAGAGTAAATAGAAAATTAAAATGGCTCTTCCTTAAAAAAAAAAAAATACAGTGAATGAAAATGTCTCCAGAACAATTAAAAGGAATTCCAATAATAAAAATGCTATCCAGAGTATTTGAGTCTGTATACACGCACAGAACATTAGAAATAAGGAAATAGATGTTTGTCAGAGTGCAAATGGTTTAAAATAATTCAACAACAGTATAATGGGAAACATTATGGCAATAAAGTTTAAAATCTAAGTAAAATGGATGGTATTCTAACAAATGGCAAATTACTAAAATTTTATCCAGAGATGTTACAAATTCTAAGAGTTGAATAAAAAATTGATTGCATATAAAGTCTTGCATTTTTATGAAATGTATCCTTAGTACCAAAACCTCATAACAAAGTATCCAGGTCACCCCTCCGTATATACTTTTTTAAAAAAGATCTTGTGCGCTGCACAACTGCAGTGAGTTCATAACTGCATTGATGATGTCATGTCCAAGAGACACAGTTTTGCCCAATTCCTCCCCAACCTCCGACTCTTACGATCTCTCTGCCCCTTCTTCCATGATATACACTGAGCTTTTGGGGGTGGGTAAGCTGATATAGATATTCCATTTAGGATGTCCACAGTTGCTTAATCTCCACTGTACAGTTATTTTAAACAGGAAGATGCATATATATATAGTATATATATATATGTATATAAACATACTGATATGTGTATGTACATATATATATATATATATCAGTACTGCTAAGAGCAAGTGGAAGTGTGTATGTGTGTGTATGTGTGTGCGTGTGTGTGCGCATGTGTGTGCAAGCAACAAGCATAGGGGAGAATTTTTTTATAGCAATGCAACAAATTGTTGATATTGATTATCTCTAAGGGGATATGAGTTTAAAACCTAACTTATTTTTACCTTATACCTACTTACAGTTTAAAGTCGAATATGATTAAGGCATGGTGGCATGTGCCAGGAAATTCCTGATACTCAGGAAGCTGAGGTAGGAATATAGCAAATTCAAGGCTACCTGGGAAACTTAGCAAGATCTTGCCTGGGCATACAATAAAAAGGTATGAGAGTGTAGTTCCATGGTAAAGTGCTTGCCTGGGTTCAATCTCTGGTGCTGAAAAAAAAAAAGATTACTGTTGTGGAATGTTAATTTAAGATGTGTTACATTTGTTTATGCTGTGGAACATTTGTTTTAATGATGCAAAGATGTGTTGCATTCTTTTATGTTGTATTTGTTTAACTCTGTGAAGCTGTGTTACTGTGTCTGTCTAAAACACCTGATAGTCTAATAAAGAGCTGAACGGTCAATAGCAAGGCAGGAGAAAGGAAAAGTGGGGCTGGCAGGCAGAGAGAATAAATGGAAGGAAAAAAAGAGAAGGAAGAGCAAGAGAACAAGGAGAGGAGGCCATCAGGGGCCAGCCACACAGCCACACAGCCAGCCACGGAGTAAGAATGAAAGTACAATATACAGAAGAAAAGGAAAAGGCCCAGAGGCAAAAGGTAGATGGGCGAATTTAAGAAAAAAACTGGCAAGAAACAAGCCAAGCTAAGGCCAGGCATTTATAATTAAGAATAAGCCTCCTTGTGTGATTTATTTGGGAGCTGGGTGGCGGGCCTCCCAAAAGAGCAAAAACAACCAACAATAATTACAATGAGCGGCTATCTCTTCTATGCTAAATATAATTATAACCAAAAGTTTGTGGAAGTATTGCTTGGAGTATATCATCTAAGCAATGCTGATTAAAAAAAAAATCAGTCGATTTATCATATAACTACTGTTGAAAGATTATTCATATGTCAAGAAAAGAATCCTGTCTGAAAACCAATAGGGGAATATCCAGTCCAGCCTCTGTGGTTTGAGTCACTGCTTTTATCTGTTGGAGACTCTGTATCTAGAAGCAAATCATGTCCTTTGCTGGGTCAAGTAGGGACTTGGAAGTTAAATTGGACACTACAGTGTATTTAGTACACGTTGGGTCCTATGGTTTATCCTCTTGGTACCCACTTTATTTACTCCTTCATGTGCACCCCTCCCTGTAGTCTCACTACTCAATCCTAGAGCCACATCTGATCCTTTGGGGGAACAGGAAATGAGGATTATCACTTAATATTGACCAGTGATCTCTTTTCTAACAGGAACCTGGGGGACAAAAGCAGCGTCAACAATGAGTCGGCCACCCGTCACTACCAACTACAGATGACTTACCATTTTATTTACAAAGGTAAGAAAAAGTATTCTATATCCCTAATCCTGACAGATGTTCTACACAGCCTTTAATTTTCCTGTGTCTTTATTTACCTGCCTAGTTCATGACATTTAACATTGGCCGTATCAAATTTCAAACAAACATCAAGCAAACAGGACACGGAAAGTTTTGAATGTCTGTCTGTGTGTGGAGGGACAAAGCATGGCAGGGGAGGAAAATGCCATGAATTATGATGCCTGGCTAATATTTAATCACCTTAGAATTCTTAATTTTAAACAAATACTCTATAGCAAAATGTTAAAAAGAATGCTGAATTCATTTGCAATCTCATCTTTAGGTAAATCAGCAGTACTTCTCAGAATAGCTTCCCTCCTTTCTTTTATAGAGATGGGGTGATCATAATGTTGTCATCTATGCTTATCTTGGTTTACATACCTGCAAGTGTGTATTGTTCCCAGTGCAGAAACATAACAAGCCTAAGTAAGGACAGAGAGTAACCCCACTGTGCCCAGTTTAATAGTCCTTTGTAGTTTGCTCTTGTGGCCATTAGTGTTGTCAGTTTGGGAGGTCTGGACATGCCTGTGGGGGATCATCTTGATTGCATTGGCTGAAGTGGGAAGATTGGCCACTGTGGGTGAGAGTTTTGTGTTCCCTGAACAATGATTCTGGAATGTATAAAACAGAGTGAGCTGAAAACAGGCAAGTAAATAATTGTTTTCTCCACTTGCTAGAGACATAATGTGAGTAGCTGCTTCTGGCTCCTGGGCTTTGATTTCCCCACAGCGATGAACTATACTTAGAACTAAAATAAGACCTTTCTCCCTTAAGTGGCTTTGGTCATAGTATTCCATCAGGAAGAGAAGAAAATAACAACTTTGAACTCAGTTGGCTCTTTAGGGGTGATAAAGGGAGAATATCAATAGATATTGATCAGATTTCATTTCTAACACTACCCCAGGGTGGGAGGAAGAAGAACTATCAGCAATGGATAGGCCACTCATCACTACCATGGCCCTCCTTTATCTGTGTTGTGCTTCTAAAAAGGAATTTAAATGAATTGAATATGCTGGCATAGTTTCCACCTTCTCTTCCCTGCTGTCAAGTCAGGAGTGATTTACAAAGTAATGAATCGACTTTGAGATTCTCTGCTCACTGCCCTCCATTCATGTCAATTAGTCCATTTCCCAGAGGTTGTTTCTCAACTCCCCGCAGAGTGGCTGTTGAAGTGGTTTCCATTTTCAAAGCAGAGGGTCTGAGAAGCACAGCTGCTCACATGGCATTCTTCAGGGAGGTCCTTCTTCTCTTGGCTCTGTTGAGCGATTGAAGGTTGGCTTTTTATTCTGAGCTGAAGGTTGGCTTTTTATCCTGAGCTGATATTACTGAGTCTTTTAAGTATTTTAATCTTCCTAGCATTTTATTCAGAACCCCGTGGAAGTACTATTCTAAGGAAACTAGGAAAAAATCGGTTCTTCTTTAAATAAATAAAACAGACGTTTAGTGAAACAGATGTCTTTGTGGACTCCCAGTTATAATACGGACAGGTTGAATGGAGTCGGTCTGAGAGTAAAGAGGGCGTGTGTGCGGCAGGGGGTTGATTGTGGTAGCAGCAGACCTGGTGAGGTGGGCTCATCTAAGTCCATATCTTCATTCTTCTAAATGGCCTTAGTCATGTCGAGCACCAACATCAAGGGTGAACTCAGTTATTTAGTTCAGGTGTGGAGACATGGCTGGCTAATTCTTCGATGCCACAAATACTGAACTTATTAAAAGACTAGGATTCAAAAGCTTATAGGAAAGTCAGATCTGTCTCTCCCTGGGGTATTAATTGCCCTTCGTGTAATCTAAGATCATGAAGTATTCTTGGAGTCAATGGTAATTAGCAAAGAGTTCCAAACTGGACCATGAGCAGAAAGTGAGAGACTTTGGAGCATTCAACCCTAGATGATATGTCTTCATCAAACATCTCCCCTCAAGGCTTAGGGATCGAATGAAAGAAGAGGCAGAAAGATTGTAAGAGCCAGAGGTGGTGGATGACCCCGAGGAAGACAACATCTTCCAGACCCAACAGGACTGGAACATGTCTGAACTCACAGAAACTCTGATAGCACCCATAAGACCCCCACTGGTTCAAACCAGACAGAATCTCAGCACAGAGAGGGAGTAGGCACAGAGTCCCACTCCTAACCAAGAAGCTATTTGTAGTTGATTCCTGCTGGGAAAGTGAATATTAGGTTTCTCCAATGGAGTTTCACTGAGTATGTCAACCACACTCCAGATCAGGCCCCAAGTCAAGGAGTAGTTGGCCAATACAAATCAGACTTCATGTTTGTTTCGGTTTGTTGTGCACATTTTGTTTTGATATTTCTATTTTTAAAGTTTGTTTGGCTGTTTTAATTAGTTATTTTTTGTCTTTTTTTTTTTTTTTTTTTTTTTTATTTAATTTTGGGGGAGTGGATAAGAAAGATCTGGGAAGATTTAGGGGAGGGGAAAAATATGACCAAATTAGGATATGTGAAAATGTTTTAATAATTTTAAAAAGATCCTGAAGTTTTGTGGCTCCCTGATGATGTAGGTGCCCTTATTTATCACAGAAGTAACAGGCTTTAATTTTTTTATGAATTTGAAGTCAAATCTGAATGCCTATTAAGTGTTTAAAAATACGTGTTTGAGCCAGGCAGTGGTGGCGCACGCCTTTAATCCCAGCACTCGGGAGGCAGAGCCAGGCAGATCTCTGTGAGTTCGAGGCCAGCCTGGTCTACAGAGGGAGCTCCAGGACAGGCACCAAAACAAAACAACAACAAAAACAAAAACAAATAAAAAAAATGTTTGAATATCTAATGTCTATCAGTTAGAAAAATATTTTGTCTTAAATGCACTTGAAAAAAACTAGAAAAGTTAATACATAGTTTTGCATATGTAAAACTAAAACCTCTCTGCATCAGAATTTTAAAAACAGATTAAAAGGCACATAGCAGCATGGAAAAACACTAATAATGTGCTTAGTAATAAAGCAATAGTCCCAAAACTTAGAGTTAAAAAGGAAATTACAAATACTACTAACAATTATAGGTTTAAAATCAATAATTAAAATACTAAGACCCTAATAGATTAGCAAAAGTACGGGAAACTCAAAAGAAACATACAAAGAGATAACAATGATGTGGGGAAAATTTAATCTTCATTAGTAATTTTCAAAAATTAAAATCAGAATGAAGATTGCCCTTATTTGACCTATCAAATTATCAAAGATATCTAAAATACAGTAGTCAATAAGACAAGCTCCCGCTCACTACAGATAGGGCTATGAGTGGGTATAGGCTTCTTGGAAGGCAATTTGCTAGTATATTAGTAAGAGCTTTGAAGTGTTAATACCCTGGTATGACTTAGTCATTCCAGGAATTGAGTCCAAGATAACATTGATATTGAACAAAGATATAAGCATAGATAATTACTGTATTATTTGCAGAAGCAAAATTTTTGGGCCACTTCAACTATCCATCAATATTAGCATTATTAACTAAAGTACTCACACACAATTGGATTCACACAGTGATGTCTCCTTGCATCTAAAAGAAAACATTCTTTTCCCAGGAAGGATTTTTTTTTATCATAAAAGGGACACATGCTTATTATATCAGTGTTCAATGAAAACACCAAGATGGATATTATCATTTTTCATATCAAAATGTATATTTCAAAAGGTAGAGACAACTGTGCTAAAATGTGACTCATGGAGTTGCTTCAGGGAAGTAGTATTTAGAGTGGAGTTGTGTGTGTGTCCTGATTCATAATTTTGGTACTTTCCAGATATTTTTACAGTGGGCTCTTACAACAGCCTGAAGCAAAGTAAATTTTAAATAGCTTTTAACAAGAAATCTATCCACATGAAAAGGGGTTTAAGCGTCTACAACATCTTTCTTCAGACTTAGAGTTAAGTATTCTCCCAATAAATACTCTTGGATTTTCTTTTTCTTATTCCTCTGTATCCTTGTCTTTCTTTGAAAAAACAATGGCAGTAACAACAACAAAAACAATACAATGCGTGAAATATTTTTTTTCTTTAACAGCATTATTATGTTGCATTGAAAGAACAGCATTCAGATTTCCAATGGAAATGTTTCTCCTTTGCAGATGTCGTCAACTGCTGAAAATGGAGACACGGTACCTGGAAAACAAAACGAAGAAAAAACCTACAAAAAGGTGAGTCTTTTCCTTTCTTCAGAAAGTAGGAGCAGTCTTCTACTGTTTGCCAGGTTGATGTTGTTACGGCTTTTCTGCCTCCAAAGCTGTTGTTGACCTTCTTATTTTCTCTTGCTGCTCTACCGAATTAGCAAAAACTTGGTGGTTTAAATGACAAAAATGTATCATTGCAGAGTTGTAAAGGTCAGATGTCTGAAGGGGTGTGGCTGGTGTCCACAGAGCTGCATTCCTTCCAGAACTGTTAGGGGAGGATTCGAGTCCTTGTTCAATCCAGTTACTAGATGTACCCAGAATCACCTCTTCCTTCTGTCTCAATGCCAGCAGTGGCTGGAAGAGTCTTTATTGGGCTGTATCCTTTTAATACTACAAAGGACCAGTGAATTACACCATGTCCTCCCAGACAATGCAAAGTAATTTCCTTATATCAAAGTTAGTTGATCAACAACCGTAATGTTCACTAGCCTAAACTCTTTGTTACCACATAACATAGCATATTCATAGGGTCCAAGGATTAGGACATGGCTATCTTTGAGGAACATCTTTCTACACACCCCAGCTGCCATTTGAAGATAAGTGTGGGAAGATAGTTGTTTTCTGCCTCTCTTATTGTTCATAGGAAGAAGACTCTCAGTAACATGTGATATTCTATGTCTAGCATGAGTCTTTTGACTCACTGCAAAATACTAAGTACTTTTGGTCTTTAAATTAGAAAAAAAAAGAAAGAAAGAAAGAAAAAAATGTGTACGTGTGAATTGCTGTCACTCCCTGCATTTTTTTTTTAACCCTCTAAGATTTTGTGTCTTTGGTCCATTTCCCACAGACATTTTTTTTTCTAGGCTTCCAAGTGTATCTTACCTCTCTTTGAATCTGATAAATTCTTGACTCTTATCAGTCATTGGGTATCATTATGGGGTAAAATATGGCCCTAAGCACCACTGTTCCCACTTAAAGGTTAACCTTACACGTTCCAGCTTTTAAAAGTTCTTGCCCTCCTGCTCCCTGGGATTAGAAGGTTTGTGTATTGGAGATTTACTATATCTTATTGTTTTGTTTCTACTTACTATTCTTTGGTGGACAGCTAGTGTGTGTTGCAGTGTGAACATTTCTCAAGATGTCGGCTTTGACCATGTATTCCGGTCATGCGTCTGTGTGAAGCATTGGTTTCCTAAGTGCTCCTTTCCTCTAGATCCTTTCAACTCTCCTTTTCTACTCAGAGAAACCTAGACATGTAAACACAGACATTGCCATCTAAAGTAATGGTGTGGTCAGGGAAAAGATTAGGCAGAGTGAAGACTAAAGAATTTAACATGTCAGGTTTTAGGAACTTTCTGTATCCAGCCAAAGATAGTGATACCAGTTCTTACCTTTAGACACGAGTGGGACATCAGTTGTTTCTTCTTTCCCCAGTAAGCACCAAGAACAGTGGAGAGACACTTAAGTCACCGGCCTGTCATTACTTTACTTCAGCATCAGATAGTATCCTCAGTCAACATCAAAGTACACCAAGATTCTGGACTGAAATCCTTTGTCATACAAACATAATAGAAAGAATATGATCACAACATGCTGCTGTTTGCCAAGTGTGCCCTGGTCCAAAATGCAGGAAAGCTGAGAAGATTCTACAATTAATGGATATTTGACTCAGTAATGTTGAGAAAGTCATAAAAATGAAAAGCTTGGGTGCTGTAATAATTCCTATAGAAATAAAGAGACAAAAGAAAGTTAAGACCTTTGGGTGCATGCACATGCGTGTGCAAACACACCAACAATGCTTTAAGAAACACAATAGTATAGGAATCTTTTGATGATCTGATTAGTAAAAGGAATCTTATTAAAAGGAATTACTTAAATTAAAAGGGATTATTAAAAGTAGTTACTCTAGTTGTGAGAATGTTCAGAGTAAATGAATGTTGACTTAAAGGAATGGGGGAGAAACTAGTTTTCTTTCCAACAATATGGAGAAATACGGATTAAATACTGCAAAGACTGTTGTGCCTGGTTGGGTTAGTAGTCCCAGTGAATAACAAATTTGCCTCCTTCCCTTCTCCATCAGGACAGTGCATGAGTTGCCCCTGTAGCTTCATGTTTTGCTCATGACCTTCATACAAACATAAAAGTAATACTTTGTAAGTGTACAGAGATGTTGGAAATAATGCCCCGTCCCCAGCCCTGGCTCTATGAGTGCATCAAGTCCACCCTGCACTCCACTAGATGTGTCTTTAAGTCCTTTCCTTCCTCGTTCTGAAGCTCTGACGATGCAGTATGGATCTGTTTTGTAAAGAGCCTTGGCGATCGTTATTTCTCATGACTGAAAATAACCCAGGTTAAGGACATCTCCCACCCCCATCTACTGCCAGGAACAAGAAGGAGGACCCCAAAGGAGTCTGTGAAGATGTTTCTGTTGACTGGGAGAAGTGTGACATGAAAAACAACTTTAGGCTCAGTAGCCTCTACTGAGGTAGTGAGAGGAGCCGCTGTGGACCAGTTGTCTTGGGCTTTCTATACGGGGCCCCAGATGAGGTGGGCAACAGCCAGGAACACGCCACTTCCTCCGCGTAATGATTTCCACGTGTTTTAGGAAAGAGTCAGCGTTCGCGAACTCTTGGTGTCTTGATCGTTTGCATGTGATTGTTGAGCTGGCTGCTCTTAGTTCTTCCAATTGCCTATTTCTCTAATCTGTTATCAATTCTTGGCAAGCCCAGGAGGAAATAAGCATAAACCCATAAGGTTAATGTCTTCAACTAAGGGCTAAAACAAGTCGGGTTTTAACTGTGTAAAACAAACATGTTGCCCATTACGGCAGGCATTAATGGCTGCCTCTCTGTGTTTACAGAGTCTAGGATTTCCACTCTCGGTTAATTTGCTGAATGTCTTCCGCTGGAGTTGTAAACACAAAAGCCTCCAGGAGCTAGGCAGGAAACAGGTTTTGCTATAACTATGGGAACTATCGTAGGGATACATGCCTTCCTTTGGGGGGGGGGGTGGCACTCAGCTGCTGCTAACTGAGCTGTGCATGAATGTACACCCTACTAGCCTGCCATATACTCTGATTTTCTTAGGAAAACAGAAATACGGATCTTGATGTGAAATCTTCTGGGTTTTTAATCATCAGCTAATTTAGAAGTTTGTTTTTCAGTTCACTCTGGGCAAAACGACATGCCAGTGGAACCCTTCTCACTGGCAAACGGCAGCCAGTTGGCAAACCCTGGCACATCCTTGCTATAAGAAAAATGAAGGAGGAAAGAAAAGCCTGAAAAAAAAATCCTTTGAGAACTTGTCTCTGCTTCCCAGTACTGCTCAGTTTATTTGGGAGAAAAACATAATCCCACGTGAAAACAACAACAAAACAAATTTAAATAATGACCCAAATCACTATTAAGTGCCAAGACAAGCGGCAGGCATTTTGTTTAATCATCACAAGTCCCAAGGAGCTGGAAGCTTCCAAGCTGGGAGAGCATTTTGCTGGGGTCAAAATTTCCTAATGTCATGCCTTTAGTCCCAGAACTCCAGAGGCAGAGGCAGACAGATCTATGTTTGAAGCCAGCGTGGTCTACAAAGTGAGTTCCAGGATGGCCAAGGCTGAACAGAGAAACCTCATCTCAAAAAAAAAAAAAAAGCTAATGTCTTTTTGCCTTCAGTCACTCTTTAGTGGCTGTACCTTCTCATTTGCTTTCTTGTCTGTGTGATGGGGCATCTGGTGAGCATGACACACACTTGGATGAGGGTGACTTGCTGGAGGGACAGGAAAAGCTAACTTGAGCTCAGCCCAGTGTTGGTATCTGGGACACATAGCAGGTAGTAGCATGGGCTTGACTCTGAGTCAGCCTTGGGTGCTGGTGTAAAGGGTTTGAGCCTTATGTTCCAGGCCAGTGTTATCCAATAGAACTTTCCGGAACGGTGGACGTGTTCAATAATCTGCACTAAGTCCATGGCCACGAGATTCATGAAGTTGTTAAGTGGTAAGCATATCTGAGGAACTACATTTTCATTGATGTAATTGTTAGTGTTGAGTTTTAGAATCACTTTTTATTGACTCTGACAATTTTATACATGTATATAATGTATTTTTATTGTATTAACCCTCCTTATTCCATTTCCTTCTTGCTCCATCTGGAACCCTTCTTCCCAACACATTTCTTCCCTAATTTCGTGTCTTTTAAAAAAAAAATACTCTATTGAGTTTAATTGGGAGTGCCTGCATGTGTACAGGTGTGGGGTTATTTACTGCAGCATGGGCAACTTTCCAGTGGCCACACTGTTGAAGAAAAGTCACTTCTCCCTCCCCCAACCACCACTAGTGGCCAATAGCTAGCTCTTCCTGGAGGGGTGGGAGTCTCATGTGCCCTTCCCCAATACGTGTTGGAATGTTGACAGCTCTACATCCTTTTCCCTCCTCTCTGAGCCTTGGCGACAGGAGCAGGGTTTGTGTGTGTGTGTGTGTGTGTGTGTGTGTGTGTGTGTGTGTGTATGCACGCATGTGTGAATGACATAGATATCCCATTTAGGGCTGAGCAGTCAATCGTTATTTATTCTCAGTGTTTTTGACAAGTTATGAGTCTCTGCATTGATTACTGCCCACTGTAAACAGAACCTTCTCTAACCAGGGTTGAGAGCAGCACTAATCTATGAATATAAACATTATTTAGAAGGAGGTTTGACAACTTGTTTATTTAGCAGAACAATAGTAGAGGTTCCCTTTGAGGCTTATGATCTTCTGGGATGGGCTTTGGACCACATTTACAGTACAGCACTTCTCTCCTGTGTAGCAGGCCCCAAATCCAATCAGAATGTGGTTAGTTACCCCCATAACAATCACACCACTATTGAATCACTGGGCCCATCTTGCCTGGCAGGTCAGTTTGTTGCATGCAGAGTCCACCCATGGGTAAAGCCATTGATGACTTGATGACTTTTCTACCCTAGCAGGCTGAGAGACTGCATTTTTAATCTTTGTTAGTAAACTTGAAGCTTAGACAGGTGTGTGTTGGTTACCATAAGGGATGGTGCAGTTGTAGGCAGGAAGGCACTCTGACACTGTTGTGGAGAACAGTGATGACTGTACACAATGAAGAGCAGGACAAGGTGCATGAGGTCAGGGGATTGTGGCACCAGCAGCTTTCTATTCAAGGAAACAAGAGTTGGGCACAAGTCAACATAGGAAAAGATGGGCGGAACAAAATTCCCAAGAAAAGTTCTCTCATGTAGTCAAGGCTAGCCTCAAATTCACAATCCTCCTGCCTCTGGCTCTTCAGACCTTGGATTTCAGGTTAACTTGACCATCCTCAGCAAGAAGAGTAATTCTGAAAAACATCACAATGAAGACTTACCTAAAAGTTTGTGATCGGAGGGACTACCAGAATTTTCCTGCTCCTAGAAGAGGATATTGTGGTGTTCGGGGGATTTATGACCAGAGAAGAGACTTAGAAGCAAGCAGAGGGCCAGGCATGCACCTGTAGGGATGGTCAATGCTGGAGTAAGATGCTGATACTAGAGATCCAAGCCTCTGCATTGTTTTATGGATTTTGGTTTTTTTAAGACAGGGTCTCATTATATAGCCTGGAACTCACTAGGTAGACCAGGCTGACCTTGAATTCACAGAGATCTGCCTGACTCTGCCTCCAATTGCTGGAACTAAGGACATGTGCCACCATACCTGGCCTCTGTACTTTTCTATAAAGATTATGTATGTGGGGTTGGAGGTGGAGAGAAAGAGACACACAGGGAGAACCAGCAGTTATATATGTATGTGCACCACGTGCATGCCTGATACCTGCAGGGGACAGGAAAGGGTGTTTAATCCTCTGGAACTAGGATGATAGGCAGTTGCAACCCAGCTAATGTTGTGGGTGCTAGGAACCAAACCCAGTTCCTCTGCAAGAGCAGCAAGTACTCTTAGCCACTGAGCCGTTTCTCCAGCCCCTAAGCCTCTGCATTTTAAATGTGATGAAATTGCTTAGTCCTTATTCCTCCCAAAGCAACAGATGTCAGGATGGCTGAATGATAGGTCCCAGATCACCTAGCAGTTCTTTACCAGGGAGATGGCCATCTTTTGATTTTTGTGGTCCCACAGTGGGAGTTTGTAGAGTTTCCCAGGCACCTGGGCACGCACTGGTGTAGGAAATGTTTGCAGTCCTTATTTACCTTTCTGCCTCCATCACCTCATCTCTGTACCTCATCCTTCCAGCCTGCTTCTCCTTTCTAGGCCTGGCCACAGCAGCCTTCTTCCCCTAGAGAGTCAGTTCTGGGGACTCCAGGCTGCAGTGGGAGTCAGGGAGGGAGGGCCAGAGGTCTCTGGCCTTTGATACCAGTGAGTCTCTAACCAGTTCCCACCGTGTCTGGTAGGAAACTGAGAGACCAGGACACACTTAGGGTAGGCCCTTGACCTGAGTGCCCCGGTTTCTTTCATCTTCTATTTTTCAAGACCTTGGTTTTGTTTCACTGCAAAGCATCAACCAGTTTTCCTGTTGGTGGAGCAGGCAGGGATGAGGTGGGAGGTAGTGATGCCTGGCCCTTACCGCATTTACAAGGACAGATGGCTTTTATGACTTTTTAAGTATGAGTAAGGAAATGACCCAGAAACACTTTGATCTAAATCGAAGCACTTGTTTAAAGCTAAGCTCCTTTACAGAGTCTTTGTGAAGACCTAGAGCTGCCTCTGGAGAACTCTGGAGTGGGGATCCCAGTTGGAGGAAGACATCTCTGTGTATATCGTGTATATCTATCTGCTCCTGTGCACTTAGTTTGGAATCGTATGAATTCATTACCTATTCAAAAATTGAGTAAGTCCTTTTCATCCTCTGGGTAGGGAAAAGAGCTGGCCTGTGTCTCATGCCCTGACCGCTCTTTCTTTCCCTTGGTTCTAGAAAGCCAACCCCACATTCCTAAAGCCAGCAAGCTTATCCCCTACCCCGGCAGGGACGGCCCTCTTCAACTTAACCTGGGCGTCTGTGCATGTGCACTGAGCAGCAGTTGCTGTGAGCAGCAGCCTCCCTCGTCTCTAGGAAGAGGGACCCCGTGGCATTTGGAACATTATTTGTGGTTCATCATAATCTGAAAACTGCCTCCCACTTCTCAACCAGAAGTTGTGTTTCATGGAGAACATTTCAGGTCTGGAGACATTTTTTGGTTCTCACAGCTTGAGAGATGGTGCTCTTAGCTAGGTGCAGATAAGGGCCAAGATCGCTGTGTCTTACAATGCACAGGACAGGCCTCTCATAGCACCATCTAAATGTCACTAGTACCGAGACTGAAAGTCCCTGGCCTAGCCAAACTTTAGCCTTTGAAGAGGAGGCTGGATGTGAGTTGTCTGCTGATGCCAGTCTGTGATCTCGGGCTTTTTTTTTTTTTTTTTAATTTTAATTGATTTGTGTCTTCTTTTTCCTCACTCATAAAATATAATGAATACATGCCCTGGGTCTGTATCGCAGTGCTATAAGTATCAAATGGTTTAACAGATGTGGACACAACTGGATAAAGTAGAATGCTAATGAGTGAAGTCCCAGTATTTGTTAACAAGAGTAAGATCTCTCCACCTGTGATTCTCCACATTCATCTGTAGAAACAGCAAGACGGTCACGTGGCTAGCACCTCTGGACTAGACTCACAGAAATGATTTATTAGCATCCTGAGGTCAGCTGAAGTCGACCTGGGTGTGGAACAGGGAATGGGGAGTGTTGGAACTGGATACTGTCCTTCCCCAACGCAGTGGCTTATGACATAAGAAGCAAAGATGAGCTTCTAATAGTGGGCTGCCACTGGGATTTTAAAATTGAGCCACGAGGAGGTGGGGAGTATAATTAAATAATCATGTCAGATTTACAAGCATGTATAATAATAAACTATTATCTCCCTTCCCTCATAGTACATACCCGACTCCAAACATCTTAGCTTCTGTAATACATGTCAAATATTCCTTTATTACTTTCTGCAAGATGTTACATATCATTGAGCAACTAAATCAGCAGCTTCAGAGAGAGCCCCCAGGGAAGCAAACCGTCTTGTTGTCCATTTCTCCAAATGGGTCATTGCAAGGTGGCCACTTTCTGCACTCACTTTGGAGGACGCCCTGGAGTGGTGAGGTGTGCCCCATCTCTACCTGTCGCCCACTAAAGGTCTATCTTTTGATCCCCAATTCCTGTAAACATTACATTGGTGTCCCTAAAACACTCCCTTTAGGAGATGCCATTCATTCTAAGCTCGTAACCTGTTACAGGGCAACAGCCACTGCAAGGCAGTTATGTTTGCTATTAGGACAGGACAGGGTCTGGAGTGTTCCTGTTTGTGCATCCAGACCCCATTAGAGCTGCTGTTCCTGCTCACAGTGAGCAATGCTACCTCAGTTTTCTAATGCAAAGACTATCAGGTGCTAAGCTGCATGCTTCCTACACAGTGTGGCCAGGGGGTTCTCATCCGGCCATCAGTCATCCTTGTCCATCTTTATTGTGATCTTCCAGGCTTTGTCTGTTCCCTTGCAGATCTTTTTTAAAGAAGTCACATATGAGAAATAGCAAATGCTAGAATTCTGGACTTAAAAAAATGAAAGTCAGTAACATAAGTTTTAGTTTTATACGTACTTGATAAATACTCATAGGATACTCACCCATAGTGTGTTTATTTAGAGTTTTGCTGGAGTGTTGGCTATTGAAATAATTTTTAATCGAGTTCCACTTAGTTTATGCTATCCAAAGATGCTATTTATTTGATGAATGAAAGCATATTATAGTCAGAAGCAATTAAAAAGAAACTAAGCTAATGAGAGCACTAACATTAAGTGTTTACTATACGCCCGATACAATTCTAAGTAGTTAAGAACTACTCATTTTATCTCCATAGGAATCCAGTGAGGGCATCAGGGAGACAGCTCAGTGAGTTAAGGCACTTGCCACCAAGTCTGGGACGAACATGATAGAAGAAAACTGACTCCTGAAAGTTTCCTTTCACTGCCACATACGCACTATGGCATATGTACACACACACACACACACACACACACACACACATACACACACACACACACACACGGTGTAATTTTAAAAGAACCTAGTGAGGAGGTATGCCTGGCTCCCTGTTTTCATGAGTTACGAATCCGCGGACTCAACCAACCATAGGCTGAAAATATTTAGGGTGAAATATTTCATCTGTACTGAAAATGTACAGCTATTCCCCTTGTCATTGTTCCCTAAAAAGTACAGTGCAGCAGTGGTTGGCATGGCATTTACGTGGTGTTGTATGTTTTCAGTAATGTGGAGATAATTTATACTATATAGAAGAATGCATGTTAGGTATTGGTAATATTCAAATTTAGCACCATTTTATAGAAGGGACTTAACAGCATCTATAGATTTGCATTTCTATGGGGATCCTGGAACCTATTCTCCTCCATGAAAGGGGACAACTGTCCTGTTATTCCCATTTTATGGATGAGAAACATTGGTATGGAGAGGTTAAATAACTTGCTTCCCAGGCACAGTAAGTGGCAGAATAGACTGGACATCTAACCCTGATTGTGTCCAGAGTCTGCCGCACTCCCTGCCCTAAGGTCTGAACACTGTGTCCAGAGAGTGGTGCTCCCAGTGACGTCGGGATGGCCATTCTCTGCCGCGTGTGCACATCTTAGTAGCTTGCCTGGGAAGCTGAGTCAGGAGGAAAGCAAGTTCAAGGATAACGTAGTCCTTAGAGTGAGACCCTGTCTCACAGGAGGAGGTGGGGGGGGGGATATATGTACAGTCATTCTGAATTACTACTGTAATAACAAAACCAGTGACCAAATAAACCTGGCCATTTGGGATTGGGAAAAAGACATTAATACTATTGAGCAATTATAAAACAACATTTTTCCTCCTTCAATGGTCCAAAGCCAATTTTCCTAATCCAAAGACTTACCTTAATGTAGATCCCAAACTACAGACTGAAAGATACCTTTTTCTAGACAATAGTAATTTTCCAGTAATTTTGAAATGAGAAATAAATATATTTCAGGATACTGTGCTGAGTGCCAAAGAGAAAAGGATAAATAACACAATTGATTCAAAGTGTTTTCTTGAGAATGGAGCTCAGGATTGACAGTAAGAGTGGAATCTAGTTGGCAGATGAGAAATATTTTGAATGAGAAAACTAAGAGGAGCCCGCCGTTGAAAACTTAGGCAGCTGACAGTCAGGTAGATTCTCAGGAGTAATACTTCACTGTTAATCTGTTTGTAGCAAACAAAGATCTTATAGAGAAAACATGGGGCAGGAGAGGGACTGCTTCGAAAGATCCCCTGGGGGAATCAGGTTCTCCCAAATGAGCACCTGTGCTTTCTGGTGAGCACAGCCCACAGGCTGTTGGTCCTCTGTGGGGAAGTGATGGTCTTTGAGGCATTCAGCACATCATCAAGAAGGGAAGGGAAGGGAAGGGAAGGGAAGGGAAGGGAAGGGAAGGGAAGGGCTGGGTATTGTGGCACACCTTGAATTCCCACACTTAGAGGAGGAGGACGGATCTCTGTGAGTTTGAAAACAGCCTAGTCTACATAGTGAGTTTCAGGCCAGCCAGGGCTACATAGTGAGGCCATCTCTGAAAAAAAAAAAGGAAGGGAGGAAGGAAGGAAGGAACAAAGGAAGGAGATGGAAGGAAAAGAGGAAAATGTCTCTCTAGAAACCTGAAAATCCTCATTTATCTTTTTTGGTCCAATTCCGACACGTGAGTACTTTCAGCCATCCCCAGACACAAAGGAGGTTCCATTCAAGGGAAATGTTGAAGCTTCTGTAGGGTCTTGCCTTGTTCCCTGTGGGGAGGGTGTACTGATCTCACCCCTAGTCCATGACTTCTGCTCATCCAGGAAGCTCAACTGCCTCCTTGTGGATCAGGAACACTAGCTCATTGAGCAGAGAATTGAAAATATAATGGTCTGGGTAATCTCCTAATTCCCCTGAGGTATGTTTTTATAGTGTGACCTTGTCATTTGTTGTGGGTGTGGTCTGGGCCTGGAATATAAAGTGCATTTGGTTAATCAGTTGACAAATATTTATTTAGCTTGGCTCAGTGCTATGCCTTATAAGTAAAACAAAGGCCAAGAAAGCCAGAGTCACCACCCTAAATAATGTTGTCATTGTCTTGATAAGTGATAGGCTGGTGGGGGGGGAAGCTTGATAAAATAACAAGCTATTTTAATAATTACCAAGATCTGATGCAAATAAAGGAGGTCAGGAGTGCTGTTGTTGAGGCAAGGCATTCAGGGAACTCCTCTAAGGAGTTGACATAGGGCTGTAGTCACAGGTGTGAGAACGAAGCAGCTGAGAGAAGAGTGGTGGAGAGAACATTCTTGTCAGAGAAAATGGCCTTTGCCAAGCCCTGGAGGCAGGAAGCAGCTGGGTGGTTTCCAGGAACCAAGGAGAAGCCAGTGTGGTGGAAACTTCTGAGCTAGTGAGAGCAAATGGGTAAGCTAGGTAAGAGCAGCAGTTCCCAGCTGGAGCCAGTTTTGTCTGCATGGGGTCAACAGACAGAGTTGCCACAACTAGTATCTGATGAATCCCAGGGTTTCTAGGGCATATTGAAGTACACAGGATAACCCTTCAGCACACTGGCCCCAAATGTCAACAGAACTACATTAAGAAATAGGTAGTGGACTAGACTAAACCAGTAGACTGGGGTGGGGATCGTGGGTAGATCTTGACTTGGATGTGGGCTGAGGAAGTGATAGAAATAATTGATGATCCCATGATTCTAGCTCGAGTTCTTGGATTGTATCACGGGTAGAGATGGAGAAGGATGTCTAGGGACAGTGCCATCTTCCAACTTGGGACATGTTAGTTGGGCAATGCCAATGAGGCCTTGAAGAGAAGACCAAGAAGTTGAGAATGTGGATTGGAAACCCATGGGACAGGTATGGAGTTTGGCTTCAATCAGTTCATCAAATTGTAGATTTATAGGAATTGGTGCAACAAAGAGAGGCTTTGTAGGCGGGCAGTGGTGGCATATGCCTTTAATCCCAGCACTTGTTTAATCCGAGTACTCAGAGGCAGAGGCAGGTAGATCTCTGAGTTCAAGGCCAGCCTGGTCTACAGAGCTAGTTCCAGGACAGCCAGGGCTACACAGAGAAACCCTGTCTCTAAAAACTAAAAAGAAAAAAGGGGCGGGGGCTTTGTGACAGGAATGTTCTTATTTTGATATACCTCTGAAGACCCCCCTCTACGGAGGTATATAGACTAAGCATCCTTAAGTGCTTCAAAATCCAACTTTAAAAGATAGTTTTATTAATTCTTTGAGAATTTCATACATGCATACAGTACATTTTGATCACGTTTACCACCAAGTCCACAACTTTTTCTGTGTCCACAAAACACCACAACTGGAAAACTCTACACCTGATGTACATAACAGGTTATAATCCAAGCATAGGCACGGTAAACATATTGTATAAAATTACCTTCAGCAAATGAATTTCATCTTTCATCTTTGGTCTCATACCTGTAGCATCTCATCATATATATGCAAATATTCTACAGTACAAAAAAAAAATCCAAGATCTGAACCATTTCTGGTTCTAAGCATTTTGAATAAAGGACAGTCAATTTATATTTCTCAAATAAACAAATCTGCTGAATGTATACCTTTCAACAGTGGTTCTCAACCTTCTTAATGCTGCCACCCTTTAATACAAGTCCTCATATTGAGGTGACCCCCAGCCATAAAATTATATTATTGCTATTTTAAAACTGTAATTTTGTTACTGTTATGAATCATAATGAAATATATGATATGCAGGAGCTCTGATATGTGGCCCCTGTGAAAGGGTCTTTTGGCTCCACAGGTTGAGAACCACTGTTCTATAATCTTCCATTGGCCTTTTGCTGATTATTAAAAATATCCATAGTCCATAGCATATGAGTCTTATGTGGTCCATCCCAGTGGCAGTGTCATGATCTATCTCCTGCCAATTTGCATAATCATAGAGAGCAAGGTCCTTGGCCAACATCTTGACATCCACAGAGTCCACACAGCACTTGGTATGTAAGGTTTAAGAGATGTATCACCTTTTCTTCTTAATCCTAAAATTGCTATAGACTGGGCAAGTGTTCTGAAGTCTTCGATTTGGGATCTCCAACTAGAGATGAGATGTGGTATAAGTGGTCAGACAGGGTAGAATTTACACTTTGCATGTTTGAATTGTGACATGTATACTTTGAAAGAATTCGGCTGTTGAGATGTCTCAACAGATAGAGGAGCTTGATGTGCAAGCCTGAAGACCCGAGTTCTTTCCCCAGACCCCACAGTGGCGGGTGAGAACTAACTCCTCCAAGTGGTCCTCTGACTCCCACACCTGTGCTGCTGCACTCATGCATGCACAGGTTTGTATACATACCCACGCTCACGCAATAAGAATAATACAATTAAAAAATAAAATAAAGAGCTTAGTGTGGCTTCCCTGACTTTGTCTTTGTCAACTGCAATGGTGATTTGGGTTATCGCGCTCCTGGGTCACTTCATGGCATTTGAAAGTTGATGTTGGTGATGTTTCATCCCTAAGTCCCTTTGACTGTGGTCCATGGACTAATAACCCTTATAGAAGAATTTAGCAATGAATTCCAGCTCCGTTGCTTGAGGTTCCAATCTTTCTAGATGTTGTCCCAAGCAAAGGCTGCCCCTTGATAGTTGCCAGCCAATATTTGGGATTGTCTAGCAGCCCAATTCTCCAGCCTAGCAGCTTGATAGACATCCTCATCAAATGATAGGAACAAGGTCAGTGATTGTCCAGATTTGCTGTTTGAGAAGAGAGAAGGAACAATAAGGCAGTTTGAAAAACAAGTATAGACTCACAAAAGCATGGAAAAGGTAGACTGCAATGCTGCCATTTAGACTATTGTTGGTTGTTTGAACTCTTTTGGCTCTTTGGGGTGGGGACCACCACCCAGCTCCCATAGATCACACATGGGGAGGCATATTCTTTCTTATGAATTCCCAGCCTTAGCTTGGCTTGTTTCTAGCCAGCTTTTCTTAACTTAAATTATCCCATCTACCTTTTGCCTCTGGGCTTTTACCTTTCTCTATTTCTGTATACCTTTTCTTTCCTTCTTATTCTGTGTCTGGCTATGTGGCTGGGTGGCTGGCCCCTTCTTTTCTTACTCCTTCGATCTTTTTTCCCCAAATTTCACCTTCTATTTATTCTCTCTGCCTATCAGCCCCACCTATACTTTCTCCTGCCTTGCTATTGGCTGTTCAGCTCTTTATTAGACCAATTAGGTATTTTAGACAGGCAAAGTAACACAGCCTCGCAGAGTTAAACAAATGCAACATAAAGGAATGCAATACATCGTTGCATCATTAAAACAAATGTTACATGGCATAAACAAAAGTAACACATCTTAAATTAATATTCCACAAAATTTCCTCCTTTTTGTCTAAATAAAAATGAAAGGTTTTAACTTTAACATAGTAAAACTGTATACAACAAAATAGTTATCAAACAAGAATTACATTTACAATATTCAGTCCATTTGTATTTAGCAAATTCAGGAAAAATATTCCATTATCTTTCCTATCTTAGTGAATCCAAAGTTTTATACCTAATTTACTTTCTATCATAACTAAGGAAAACTGTAACTCGAATTATTTAGTCTTTAACTCCATTAAAGATCCAGAAGGATATAATATTACCTAACAACAGAGACATCTTGCTGCCTAGACAGTCACCCAGTGTTCCTCTGCAACATTGGGGCATCCATCTTCAGCCTAAAGGCTTAGAGTATCTGGCTGATTTTTCAGTGAAGCAGGAAATTTGAAGGACTGTTTTGCCTTGTATTGGCAAAGTTTGTTAGTCGCTTTCCTCTGTGTCCTGCAGAATGTCTGGCAAATTCTTCTGTGAAGCAGGAATCTCGAAGAACTGTTCTGCCTTGTTTTGTTGAAGTTCAGCAGTCACTTTCCTATGAGTCCTACGTGTCCAGTCTGCATGGCACACAGTCAAGCTGTCAAAGCAAAAGCAGTTTCTTTTCCAAATGGCTAATCTTGCCACAATGAAAGCAAACACCTATGGAGTTTCTTCGACGCCCATAATCCTTTTATGAAGTAAATTGGTGCTGCCAGGAGCAGATGTGTCTCATTGTCATGTATAGCCCTAAGTTAACAAAACATTTTAAATGCCATATTCTATAGATCTTTGATGTATTTGAAGACCATTTATCTATCTAAAATATACTTATTTAACCTAAAAAAATATACCTAATGTGACTACGTTTGATTATTATAAATTAACTACTAACCTCATTTCTTATTTATACATTGCATTTTCAAATGAACTGCATAAGCACAATACCCCAAACAAGAGTAGAAACATATATACAGTGCAACAAAATTAACTTTAAAATTGTATCAATAAACCAAAATCCATGCCAATGCAAAATATTTGAGATTAATAGTTGTCTTTTTATCCTATATTCCCCTAAATATAACAAACATCCATGACCCACCAAATAACCAAAAGCCTTCCACAACCCAACTCTTGAGAATGTGGACATCATTTTCTTTAGATTGCTTCCTGTTGTCTGCGGGCAAAGCATCTTTAGTGGTCCCTGAGAAAAATCAAGATAATGGTCAAGCTCTGGGAAGACCAACTATAATCTTTGTTGATAGATGTCACCTGTCATGTTTCAGGAGGTCTCCATATTAACCTGGAACAAATCCACAGCCTCTTGTTTCCTGTGGAGAAAGCAAAACTGCTTCTCCATAGCAATGCATCTTTTAAGTTCCATTTTACAAATACATTTTTTGACTTCCACTTTAAAGTTAAGGCATTCTTAAAATAGCTAAGCTGGTTTATTTCACCAGTCCCTCTTTCAATCCCATGTCTCTTAGCAGCTGTTGCTTGCTTATCAGCATTCAAACAATTCAAAATCAACACAATACTATATAGGATACAGAATGCCTGAGTATTTCCCATCTCTACATGGCTTATTCTTTTTTATATTACTTTACTTCTCTCTTTAAAGACTTTATTTTTAAACTATTCATTTTTTTCTATGACTATATCCTTTTTCTTTTCTTGAGCCTATGTACATTGTTAAACACACTGGAGCCTGTTTAGAGGTTTTCCCATCTGGACCTCTTTTACTGTGTATTTCTAGTCTTTTTTGACCGGGTAAGCAAATTTTAAACTGCTAAGCTACAGTTGGGTCCTCCACACTGCTCTATCAGCTGGCTGCACCTGCTTCTTGGGCTGTGAAAGCCAAGCCTAAAGCTCTTGGCTCTGGTGGGAGGTGTGTGATGAGGAACTTCATTCAACCTTCCCAGCTGTGGAATGCCCGTGCCCTGCACTGTGGCAGGTGTTTTGTTTTGTTTTGTTTTACTTAGTTTTTTTGTTTGTTTGTTTGTTTGTTTCTGTTTAACATGGAAAAGGCTGTTTAAGTGCTCTGCTGTCAGCAGAGTTTCTTAAAGGAGCCATGTGTGTGTGTGTGTGTGTGTGTGTGTGTGTGTGTGTGTGTTTCCCCAGATTTCTCAGGCCCTACATGGACATATAATCCCACGTTGGTACTCCACCACAGCTGAGGCAGTGATGACAGCAGGCAGAGCACCTACCCCTGTGCCCACTCTTCAGTGTGTAACCACTTGTTATCACCAGGAGCTCAGTCTTGTGCAGGACACTTAACATGAGTGTAGCAATGCTGTGGTATGGCTTGAGTGTTAAATCTAAGAAGAGGCACTGAGTGAATGATATTTGGTTCTACAAACCCCAAATTGCTATTGTTCTTAATGGCCTCCCCACTTGTGCCCCAGTGGACTTTAAATCCCAGGGGAGCAGGCATCCTTAGGTACTGATTAAGTGTGAATTCAGTATTTCAAGAAGGTACATACATGACTGCCACCCTCTTCATCCTAGCCCCCTGCTCAGAGTTTGGAAGGCCCTGTTTTTCGTCCATGGCAGTCTGTATTCTGGAGTCTGAAGGGGATGGGTTATTTTCAAAAGGCATTAGAAAACTGCCCAAAAGTCTTTTGTGCATTCATGACATCTTTTAAGAAGCCACATCCAGAAAGGGGCAGTGTTCTTTGGCTTCTTTCACATCAGAAGGGAACTCTGTTGGGCTCCAAGAGCCGTTCCTTCTCCTCCATCTCTGCGCCACAGGTCCACTGCTCTTCTGGTAACACGGAATCCTCCTGAGTTCTTTCTAAGAACTCAGAGTGGGCTGGGTGACGTGTATGGTTAAAGACAGCAAGAGGGGGGTGAGGGAAGCCGGGCGGCAGTGGCGCATGCCTTTAATCCCAGCACTCGGGAGGCAGAGGCAGGCGGATCTCTGTGAGTGCAAGGCCAGCCTGGGCTACAGAGTGAGTTCCAGGAAAGGTGCAAAAGCTACACAGAGAAACCCTGTCTCGGAAAAAAAAAAAAAAAAAAAAAAAAAAAAAAAAAAAAAAAAAAAAAAAAGAGGTGGGTGGGGGAGGTGCGGGGCAGGCAATGTCCAGCTTTGCTTTGTTTGCATTTTAAAGAAACTCATGAAAGAAGCAGTAAGCAGGGCAAATAGCAAGAGCTAACTTCCAGGTTACATGTTTATTTTTAGCTCATTAATTATTTGAAACAGAGACAGGTCAGTTCCACCGTCTCCCAGTAGCATATTCGTTTGGGATGAAACCTAAGATCAGGCTTATCTTCAGGTTTCAGACACAAAAAGAGGTCTGAAGCAGTGAAGTTGAACTAGAGAGCAAAATCAAAATGTGGGGTCCCCTGAGAGTCAACCTCGTAAAAAAGAAACCTTTTTTCCCCAGGAAGTAGTCCACGTAATAAAAATGTCAAAAGTTTCCATTTCCTATTGGAATTTAGGGCATGCCAACTCAGGCTGCACTGATGTTTATCTCCACGCTTTTTATTCATTCATTTGTTTCTAAACAAGTATTTTTTTTTTTTAGCATATTGCTGTTTTTTAAATGTAGGCTTTTTGGATAGTGTGGGCCTTGAATTGTTTTACGTGTGTTCACAGATGTGTGGGGAGAAACAGTGGAGTATGCTGCAGCTCCTGACTCACCTAGCCAAGGACAGGGTCTCGTCCCAGAAGATTAGTGGTCACACAAAGTAGAACAGCACGTGGCATCCCTTGGCTCTCAGAGTCCTTGCCAGGGAAGCACACTGGTTAGTTTGCAGGGCTAGCTCTGGCCACATCTGGGCTATGCAGGCCCAGCCCTCTAGCCTAAGGTTCCATTTCTACCACGGAAGACTGTAAGCCAAGACTCACCACAAACAAGAGCAATTACAGGCATCCACGCCCTTCCTACTCTTACCTAAGTTTAGCCTCAGCATTTGTGGGAGTTTTCCTGGAGAGAGGTGAACGAACTGCTATTCAAGCCGGATGGAGCCCCAACAATAGGCCAGAGAAACAATTCTACCTACGTCTAGTTTAATGAAGCAGTGAGTTTGGGAGGGCTAACCACAGAAGTGCAAGTGAGGGGTTACTTATGGGAATATGGGTGCCTCAAAGGCAGCTGGATTATCGAAGAAGTGTATACCAGCATGGACACTGTGATGGATAGTTTTATGTCAACTTGATGCAGGCTAGGGTCATTTGAGAGATGGGAGCCTCAATTGAGAAAATGCCTCCATAACACGTGGCTGTAGACAAGCCTGTAGAGCATATTTCTTAATTAATGATTTATAGGGGAGGGCCCAGTCAAATGGTGATGGGGCCACCCCTGGGCTAATGGTCCTGGGTTCTATAAGAAAGCAATCAAAGCAAGCCATGAGTAACAAGCCAGTAAGCAGCACTCCTCCATGGCCTCTGCATCAGCTCCTGCCTCCAGGTTCCTGCACTGTTTGAGTTCCCGTCCTGACTTCCTTCAGTGATGAACAGTGATGTGGAAGTGTAAGCCAAATAAACCAAGTTGGTTTTGGTCAAGGTATTTCATCACAGCAATCATCATGCTGACTGGAACAAATACTGATTTACAAAAGCAGCATCTTTAGAGCTCACTGCACAACTTGAAAGAATGTCCAGTTCAGAAGGAATAGGTATACAACAGCACCAGATCCCAAAATCACTGGGCGCTTTGGTGGCCCAGAACATTTCCAACTTTCCACCCCCAACCCCACGCTGTCATTCAGTAGATTGGGCTAGGCACCAATTTGCATTAAGCAGGGCAAGAGAAGTAGACACAAAGTCCTTGGCCAGCAACCTCATGAAACTGAATTAACACTGTTAAAACCTGCCTTTGAACCATTATCCATTGTGGAGCCCATCCAGGTGATCAAGGATTGCCTATGTCCTCAGTCCTCGCTAGCACTGTGCATTGTTTTTGTTATTATTTGGTTGAGACCAGGTTTATCTGATTGTCCTGGAACTCAATATGTAGACCAGGCTGGGCCTTAACTCACAAAGATCCTCCTGCCTCTGCTTACTGAGTGCTGGGATGGGAGGTGTGGACCTGCATGATGGAAAGC
>CABHPP010146724.1:0-22098 GCA_902168425.1 Peromyscus attwateri | reverse complement strand
GATGGAAGGCATGCACCTCCATGATGGAAGGCATGCACCTCCATGATAGAAGGCATGCACCTCCATGATGGAAGGCATGCACCTCCATGATGGAAAGCATGCACCTCTATGATGGAAGGCATGCACTTCTATGATGGAAGGCATGCACCTCCATGATGGAAAGCATTCACCTCCATGCCAGGTGTGTTGTTATTTTTCTGTAGCTTAGCCAGCTAGAGAGGTTGGCATGCCTTCATTAGCACTTGCGTTTGTATTTGTTTGTATTACTCATAAAGTCTGATGTTTTTTTCGGATAATTTGCATTGACCTACATGTATTGTTTTGAGAGTTACTTATGAATACTATTGCTGTTTTATTGCTAAGTTCTACTTACAAATTAAGAGCACCGTATTTTTGTTACAAATGTTTTTCTGACCTAAAATTAGACTTTTAATTTTAACTTCCTGTTACCTGTTTTTAAGTGAAAAACTTTATTTTATTTTCAACTAGTGAAAAAATTATAGCTATCTGTGGTTGTAGAATGGTGTTTGCTGTGTGTCAGCATCTTGTGATAATCAACTGAGGATGTTTAGCATACCTATTCCATCAGACATTGTCATTCACTGTAGTGAAAACATCCCAAGTCTTCTCATCTGGCCGTCTGAAGTAATAATACAGCATTGTTACCCACAGTTGGCCCTCTGTTTTGGGGATACCATACCTTACTCCTTCTAACTGTGAATTCTTACACATGGGCCAGTCACTCCTTCTCCCCATCGATCCTTTGCTTTTCCCAGCAAAGCTTTCATAAAGTCAGACCTGCTGCTACTTCCCAAGGCTCTATTTCCACTCCTAGTTTTCAATTTACTTCTAGTAATGACTTGTTTTAACTGTAATAATTTATGTGATATACTTCCCATGATATTACTTAATTTTCAAGTTTTTCCTGGGGATGTTTTTATATTATTCTTGAAATTTAATTTTAGGATAATATGGCCATTCTAAAAAGATTCATACTATGTTTTTGGTTAAAGTTATGTTACATGTATTAATAAATTTAGGAAGAAATAACATTTTTAATTTATTTCATCTTTCCTCCTTAAGATGGAATGTCTATATAGTTACTGCCTTTTATTCACCTCAGTGAAATTTTTTTCTGTACTGATTTTGTACATCATTTTTAGGTAAATATCTTTCTGTGTAACCTATGTGGGACTTTGTTTGCTAATGTCTTGAGGAATTTTTTTCTATTATGAATACGATCATTCTTCCCATTACATTTTGTGACTGATAATATCCTGTAAGTGTATTTTATAAACTGCTAACAATTTATAAAAATTATTTCATGATCAGGCAGTGGTGGCCCATGCCTTTAATCCCAGCATTCGGGAGGCAGAGGCAGGTGGATCACTGTGAGTTCGAGGCCAGCCTGGACTACAGAGTGAGTTCCAGAAAAGGCTCCAAAGCTACACAGAGAAACCCTGTCTCAGAAAAAAAAAATTATTTCATTAGGTTCATGATTGATTCTTGGATATAGATACAGTATCTCTAACTCTATAAAGTATCAATTTTAGTTTTTCAGTCTATCTGTTTTATCATTGGCTTGTTTTGCTTTATTAATTGGATCTTCAGAAGTCAAAATCTCAGAGAGTCTTCGTGATAAGTGCCCAAATACTCTTGTGACCCAGAATACTCATTGCACACCATGGTTATTAATAGATGTGTAAATAAAAGACATTTGGAAAGTGTCATTCTAGTATTTCTCTTGGTTTGGTGCTTTCTTTAGCTTGAAAAAGTCGTCTTTATTAGTAAGTTCTCATTCTGATTCTAGTCTTACCAAAAGTTTATTATTATTATTGTTGTTGTTGTTGTTGTTGTGATTATTATTGAGTACTGTAATTTTCCTATAATTGATGTAAGTGAGCGTTGGGAAGGCAATCATTGTAAACACAGCTTTTGGGAATATTAGCAAAAAATAAAACCATGTTTCTCTTAAAATATTATTCCTTTTAGAGTTTACATCAGCCCAGGCAGATCGGGTAAATGCGTTATTTTTATAACTTGAGAAATTGTAACATTTTTCTCCCTATGCGTCTGCTTTATCATTGCCTCAAAGCAAAGCAATCTGTGTGTCAATTATCTTAAGGGGATGCTTTTCGAAGCATATTTGAGGTAGGCAAGTTGTTGAGAACAATCTTCCTAAGATTCTGGTTTAGGTAATGTTGTGGGATATTTGTACACTGTGTGAAGGTGTATTGCTGTGATTGGTGTACTGATAAGCTAAATGACCAATAGCTAGGCAGTAGGTATAGGCTGGATTTCCAGGGAGAGAAAGGAAAAAGGAGGGGGAATCTATATGTGTGCAGGAGACGCTAGGAGACACGGAGAGGAAAGAGGAGGTGCAAGATGGAAGAGAGGTAATGCCAGGTGATAGAATGTAGATTAATAAAAGCAGGTTAATTTAAGTTATAAGAACTGTGGGACAAGGCCAAGCTTTCCTAACAAATAATAAAGCTTTGTGTCGTTATTTGTGGACTGTCAGTCAATGAGAAACTACTACTACATGTGTTATTTTTATAACTTGAGAAATTGTACAATTTTCGTCCTATGGATTTGCTTGATCATTGCCTCAAAGCAATACAATCCATGTGTCAATTATCTTAAGGGGATGCTTTTCAGAGCATATTCAGGGTAGGTAAGTTGTTGAGCGCAGTCTTCCTAAGATTCTGGTTTAGGCAAGAGAAAAAAAATGTACTTCTTTTGTTATTGTTATTACTGCTTTGGGATTGGTTGTTTAGTTAGTTTGTTGGTTGGTTGGTTTATTGGTTGGTTGTTTGGTTAGTTATTTGTTTGATTGGTTGGTTGGTTGGTTGGCTAGTTTGTTAGTTGGCTGGTTGGTTTTATTTTGCTTGAAATGCTGTTAATTCCTCTCTTTTCCCTTTGTTGAGACTTTTTTTTAAACATATGCTCCTGTAATAGCTGGCCGTATCTTTATTTGTGAAAACGGAGGCATGGATGCAGCGAAAGGCCCTCTGACTTGATTTCTTGGTGGTGGTTGTTTCCTTGGGTGCTGTGGAGGTCTCTTCTGCACATGTGCTGAATAAGGCCCTACAGGAGGCCTTAGAGGGTGGAGGGAGACAGGTGAAGAGTGGAGGGAGGCTGCATCTCATTCCTCCTGTGCTTCTAGGATAATAGGACTTACATTCCTCTCCTTTAGCACATTTCCTACCCTTCCTTAAGTATCCTGTGAATTAGAAAGTCACACAACTCTCTGCATTTCAAAAGATTGCTCCTCTAGGGAGGGGGGGGGCGGGGGGGTTCCCCTCACCTTGCTCTTCTGTGGTCTAGGAAAATGAACACAAAAGAATTTCCAAAGCATGTCATGGCGATTTCAATATGATGTGGTGCAACCCACCAGATCTCTTCAAGCCAAGGTGGATCCTCATATAACCAGTGAAAACGTGGGGTCCAGCCTTGCTCATCTGCAGTCTACAGAGCTCCTGGAGACCGTCTTTGATCCTGAAGCCCAAATGTGTACTAGTCCATGTGAGAAACTCACCACCAATTCATTTGTTCATTAAATGATCTCAGATCCATTTGTGACATCTCTTGGGTCCTTATGCAAACCAGTCTCCTTAACTCTAGCCCAGTGCAAGTTACCAGTGGCTTTTGAGACTAGTGGGAGCGACAAAGAGTGAAAAGGTGGGGGTGCCTCACATAGACAGGACCTGAAGATGCTGAGTGTCTTATAAGTCATATAGGTATTGGCTTTCTGTTGCTATAGTGATGAGTTACCTTAAATCTTGCCATTTAAAACAACACAAACTTCCGGTTCTATCGTTCTGTGGGATGGGCCTCCAACACTTACTGCATTGACTAAAATCGAGGTGCTGGTGTGGCTTTCTCCCTCCTTGGGGACTAGGAAAAAAAATCCTCTCGTAGCATCAAGGTCTTTTTTTTCCCCCCGATTCTATGTGCTACTTACATTCTTTGCTCATGGCCCCTTCACCCTCTTCAAAGCCAACACTTGAGTGCTTCCTGAATTCTATATCACTCTCCTCTTTAGCCTCTTGCCTTTTCACTTCTTGTAAGGACATATTATTGCATTAGAACCATGTGGGTAACACTCTCCCTTTGCACGGTGGGTTGAGCTGGATAGAAACATAAGTTACAAATGCATTTTGCCTCTTCAGGTAACACATTTGCTTGGTCTATAAATTAAGACATGAGCGTCCTTGGCAGTATTGTTCCCGTGCCTTAGTAGAAGCTGGTGTCCTCATCTGTGTACCCACAGTGCTTTGTTGTCTTGTAAGGACATTGCTGTCAGCTTGCCTGAAGCTCTTTACAGACAGACTGAGGTCCGAGATGGAAACAGTCTCGTCTCTCCATTTCCTTCTCTTACTCTTTCCCTCTTCTGTTTAACTTCCTCCGTTGAATCACTGAGCTCAGTAACTATAACCCCTGTACCTAAATCTCCCTCCCCACCATGAGCCTGCATGGACGCAAGGTTTTTTTCTCCCAGTACACACAAGAAGCTGGACTTCTTGTGACACTCCGGGAGATTCAAAAAGAAATGTGGCCGGTGTAATTGTTGTTAGCATAAAGCAATTAATATTTGAATTTTCAGTCAAATGTAGAGCCTGGTGCTGGAGGTGGTCTGGTCTCGTTGGTTGCCTGGATCACCATGCCTCTCCCTCAGTACCATATGCTGTGATATTCCACTGTGTTTACAGAAGCAGGGCATGTTTATGAGGCATGTCCGGTAGAAGGAAATGATATATGGAAAATATCTACGTAGGGTATAGAGGCAGCTGATCCCTCAGCTGGAGTCACGGGCTATAAATATACCAGTGACTTCGTATGTACCATGGGACTGGTATTTTCCATCTTTCAACACACTTTCAATAAACTTAGATGAATTTATTTTTTGAAAGTGGAACATTAGTTATCCACAGAGATTTTATCGCGCGCGCACACACACACACAGTAAGAATAAGGTCTTCACCTCTAATAACAGAATTAATCCTTTTCCTTGGAAGTAATTTGACATTCACTGTGGTTTTTGCAGTCTGCTGAGTTGAGAATAGTCACCATCATTTGAGGTAGAAATAGAGGAAATGATTAATTTAGAAAGGAGAAGGATTGCGGGGTGGGTGGAAGTGACATTTTCTGCATTGTATTCTTAGAAACTTAGACTTTCAGAGTTGGCTGTGCCTCTGATTAAACTGTTCGTTAACATAAGAGGAAACAGAAGCCAAAGAAACTTTCAGTCCCCGCGACAAGTTTGTGCCGAGTTCAAAAACCCAAGCTGGAGTCAAGTTCACGTCTCTGGATGTCAGGCTGTCTCAGCCCTTACACTTAGCTCACCACCTTCATTAGTCTCACTGAGGTGACCAGATCACAGCCTTTGCTCCAAAGATGCCCTATATGGCCGTTCCTACTCCAGGCTTGCTTGGCTAGCAAAAGGAACTGTGTGTAGTTTATCCGCTGTTGGACATGGAAGCCTGTGGTCATGGAAGGGTCAGGACCAAAGTGATGGGACTTGTGCTCTGGGACTTGCTGTCACCTCAGCGTTTGTGTTTCTCACGTGACTTTGTGCAGCAAAACATGAATGAAAACAACTGTTCAGTTTTCAGATGCTGTTCTCGATGAGCCTGTGACAGACGACAGTCCTTTGGTTCGGGGAGCAGGACAGCAGGCGTGCTGCTGGTGGAAAGAGCATCCGCACGCATGTCCATTCACAGATAGAAATGACTTCTCTGGTGTGTGCCCTGCAGGTTTTACACTTAGATGAAAACATGGTTCTCAACAGGGGGTGTTTAGCCGTGTCTACAGACATGTCCCAGTGTCACCTCAGGGGAAGAAGGGTGACTGGCATAGAGTAGATGGAGGCCACACAGGACAGTCCCCCACAGCATAAAAGTGTCTGGTCCAGCTTGTCACTTCAGCTAAGGCCTCTGGAGAGACCCTGACCCGTGGGGAATTTTTGACTTGCCTAATTCTTGACTTTAGAAGGTTGTGCAGAGAACTGATTCATTTAGAAACAGACTGGCCTAGGCATGTTTGGTCTGGGACAGCCTGGGTAGAGTTCTGTAATCTGACAGGGTGAGGGGACATGGCTGCTAGGAGCTCACTTGGAGAATGGGAGCCAATGATAGCAGTCGCCACTGTATTACCTGGCCCCTCTCCCAGGCCGCTGTTCTTGGTTACCAGAGTGGAAAGGCCGTTTCTCTTTGTTCTTCCCAACTGTGGATTCAAGGATTTAGGTATACTGTTTTTTCGTTGCTATTGTTTGAGAGAGGGGAGGGTGTCCAGAAATAGTTTAGATAACCGGATTTGAAGAGATAATTAAGAATACACAGAACAAAGGAACACTGTGCCATTATCCAATCTTTACACAAACAGTCGCAGGCAGAGAACCTGTGCCAGGTGAGGGGTTGGGTCTCAGCAAACTCCACCATTACTGAGGCCACTGAGAAAGGAGAGGAGGGCTCCAGAGGACAAGCTGGTTGGGAGAATGCCCTAGGCCTTCCTCTTGCTCTGAGCTCTGCTCAAGAACAGGTGCCCGAGAAAGATTTGCATTTCCTTGAACCTTTTTGAATCTTTGAAAGAAAATTTCCATATTGTTTGGGGTTCCCTGCCCCCAACACCAGGTGGTTCCCTTCCATACAGATTGAATCACTGAGTGAAGATGCACGCATTTCCAATTGTGCTCCTTGTTTCAGGGCCCAGCCGCGATGGTGACCACGCCCCTCCCCTGTGCCAGCCCAGCAGCTGTGGTGCTGACATGCCTTGCGGCCCTAGTTGGTGGTGGTTGGCAAGAGCTAAGGCTGCTTTTGTTCACCTCTGTTCACATACTAATGCATTCTCTCCAAAGCCCATTCGCTTACCCAACTGGATGGTAGAACTTTCTCCCCAGCCATCTTCCAAATCAGGTGTGTTTAGTTCACAAGCCTGCCTGTTGCTAAGCAACCTCCTTGGTAGACTTCTAGAGCCAGTATCAGATGCTAGTGCTGGAGCAAAGATGAAAGGATTCTGCCCAGGAACAGGTTCTGTCCAACAAGGCTTAGAAGAAGGCAAGAAAGAGGCATGGTGCATAGGGCAGAGTCAGCTATTAGAGAGGCAGGGCGGGGGCAGAGGCAGGGTGCACAGGACAGCAGCCACCATGGGGGCCGTGATGGGTGGGGAGCTGTGAGCAGGGCCTTCTGTAGAACAGACTCAAAGAACGTGGAAGGGAATGTAACACCGGAATCTTCAGGCTGTTAATTCCTTGTTTGTGTGCATGCTAAGTGCTTGCTGTCATGGGGCCTGCCCAAGGGAGAAGCCGTACAGTAGGGCTATGCATCCGTAGCCTATAGAACCCGAGTGTTGAGATGATCTTTGTCCATCCATCAACTACTAAGTCACTTACTGAATAAAGTATATTCGTGGCTGAAGAGCCATATAGATTCCTTTGCCCTGTTTGTTCAAAATGGAGTGGTTTGCTGGGATGACTATGTGTATCCTCCGACTCTAATAAAATGGCTGGTTGTGGACAGAAGTATTCTCTGTAAGTGGTTATACTCAGAGACTGAGTTCATGAGAACTGAGTTGAAGTCTGAACAAAGCCTGTGGTTAGATGGCAGACAGGTAAGCACAGGTGGACAGAATACAGAGGCCCTAAAGGCCTGGCCTACAGAAACATTCCAGTTAACTGTGTTCTTCACATAGAGGGAAGGCAGCCATCCTCAACTGAGCGGTTGGTTATGGACCAGACACTTCTATTTGTGCTATAACAGGTCATGCGTCTACAGGGGCCACCAGGGATTCCTCTTAGATGGGCCACTGGAGGAGGGTTTGTGGGGATCACATTGAGAGGATCTACAATCCTGCTCAGAGTAGTTCCAACCATCCAAGTAGCGATCAGCTCCCATGGAAGAATCCTAAATAGTTTGTTGGTAGCTCAGACGTCTATGAATCTTAGACAACACCAAAAACAGTTCAATACTGCTCTTTTGGAGTTCAGGGAGAAGGACTCTTCCTCCCTGTAGCTGGTAATGATGGAGGTTGCAGGTGAGTGAAGCAAGGTTACTTCCTCCTTGACTGTGACGGGAGAGAAAATAAAAGACACAGGAAAACAACAACAACAACAAAACAAACAAACAAACAAACAGTGGAATGAAAAATGTTAAACCATATGAAACAATTGGCTTTCAATTGGTGACCATAAATACTGGAAACAAAATGAAATCAGAAAGTAGATTTTCAGCATTTTGTATTTCTAAGAAACCTTTACCGTCATTAGTCGACTACCTTCATTTTATAGAGGAAGAAACCAAACCACTGGGTGTCAGGACCCTTTCTCTGCTCTGCAGCTCCCTCCTGGCGGAAGGGGCTGGAAGTTCAGACTTTTCTGTGTGTTGCTGAGCCCATCAGATCAGTTTGTTCTATTTGCAAGTGGCTGCAGGGGGGCTTATGGAACGAAGACAACATTGAATGCTTTGTGTTCTCTTCTACCCCTGGTTTCTGAGCTAGCTGGTGGGAGAGCTGGGGACTCTGCTCCATCATCCTTGTTGTCACCGAAGTGTCCCCCTGGGTTCTGATATGACTCCTCAGACAAGGTCCTCAAATGCTTCCCTTGCAGAAGAGCCAAGCATGTCCTCTGGACCTAGAACATTCTAATCCAGAAAGCTATGAGGGACAGGAATCTAAGGAGGCCAGGGGGGAGAGCCAGCAGACTGGGTGTGAAGAGGCCAAGAGCAGGGGAGAGAGGCCTGGAGATCGACGTGGTGGTTTTGTCTAAATGGCCAAACAAAGAAATAAAAGGTTTTAGAAATTATTCCATGGGCCTGGAAGAGAAGTGTAGCAGGGGAAAGTGTCTTGTTTACAAGTTGAACCTAGATCTTGGCGGGAACATAGAGATTGCACAGGCAAAGGATGCTTTGATGGAAGAATGTCTTTCTGTAGACTGTGAATTTGTGTTGCTCTGACTGGTTGATTAATAAAGCCATTTGGTCTATGGCAAGGTAGCTTAGAGGCAGGCAGGAAATCCAAACAGATAGATAGGAAGAAGGTGAGAGAGACACCAGTCAGCCACCCAAGGAGCAACAAGTAATGGGATGCAGGTAAAGCCATGGAACATGTGGTGATACACAGATTAATAGTTATGGGCTAATTTAAGATATAAGAGCTAGCTAGCAAAAGGCTTGAGCCATGGCCGTGCAGTTATAATTAATATAAGCCTCTGTGTGTTTACTTGGGTCTGAGTGGCAGCGGACCAGGTGGGACACAGAAAAACTTCAGCTATATTGCTTCACCCAGATTTTCAAGGTACCCAATATTTGAAATTAGCACCCAATTTTGATACTATAACCTTGTTGTGGAGTTCTGAAAAGACATGTGAATGGATTTTCACCTATCAATCTGTGTGCTATTTCTTTAACTTTATTTTTATTTTTATGTGTGTATGAGGGTGGGGAGGTAAGTTCCTGCAGAGTTCAGAAAAGGGCCTTGGTCCCCTGCAGCTGGAGTTACAGGTAGTTGTGAGTCATCTGAGTTGGATGCTGGGAACTGAACTCCAGCCCAGCCTGTGAGCTTTCCAAAAAGAATCCACTCAATAGTCCTTCTGTGAAAAGTGATCAAGGGTTTATCTTTCAGACATGCAGTCTTCCTGAACTTGAGTTTCATTCTCTGTGGTGGTAAGAAGGTTGAAGATAAATATTACAAACAACTCAGCCTTTGTATGATGAACACTTTAAATAATTACAACATAATTTAAGGGAATAGTATGAAAATATATAAGTGCATAGACATCTCAGAAAAATTATCACATTCAAGCCTATGAAATGCTTAAAACCAGTCTTCTCCGGGAATACCTGAGTTCCGAATCTGAAAGCCTCATCCGATGAAATCAATACTGATGTTTCATAATTCTGTGTTTAACATTCTCTCGGCATTGTTTTTCTGTAGCTTCTCAGGATGCGACAGAACTACTAGGCAGCTAATAGCAGTACTGTTGAAGTGTTCAACAGTTGCTAGAGTAGTCACTTCAAATAATGTAAGGATAAAGGGGGGATCTTTGCTCCCCATCCTTTAAAAAAAGAGCTTGCCTATTGGGGTTTAGAGGAAACACATTATGACTCTTTATGACGTTTCTGCCTCATCAGCAGTCATAGCCCTTCCATTCTCAACTTTGACTTTATATTTCATAAAAACTCTTTATTCCTGTAATATAAATATATTCATATGGTATATATGATATATGCTTAGATCTATGTTAAGATATGCATTTCTTCTCATTCATGGGTTTATCATGAGAAGTAACTGGTGGAGATTTGAAAGTGAAGGCAAAGCTGTTCTTAGTTCTTCTGGCTCTGCTTCTTCACTGTTATTAGTTTCCTCTTCATATCTAATTTTCATAGACCAAGAAACTTGGTTATAAACAAGTGACTAATACAAACTGAAGCACAAGGGGGGAAAATGAAGCGTAATTCCTGCTCCTCTAAGATGGTTCACTTCGGCTTTGGGTCTCTCTGTGGACGAATGGCCGTGGAAATCTCCTGCTTTGTAATCTATCTTCTGAATTAAGGAGTTGCTGACATGTGCCCATGGCCTTGTTGGCACTGTGTAAGAAGAACCATATTATTCCTTGACTTAGCTGAACAAATCACTTGGTGGGGTGGGGAAGTTCTGAGGTCTCTTGGGGTAGGCAGTCAAGGTATATGCAATGAATGAAAGCTTACAGAATATGGACGTGCCCGGAAGTAATGTCCAGTTTCTCTGCAGGGCTTGGCCCTCTTAAGAGTGGTAATTGGCCTGGCTTAGCCCTTAAAAACAAATAATGCCCCCCTTCTTCCTCCTCCTTCTTTCTCTCTCTTTCTTTTCCTTTCCCTCCCTCTCTCCCTCTCTCCTTCTCTCTCTTTTCCCTGGGCCCCCTTGTGAGGGAAGATGTATCTATCTGCATGTATGTGTGTCTCTGTATATATGCGACTATGTGTATATCTCTGTGTGAGGGTATCTCTGTATGTGTGGGTCACATGCAGCAAGAGGGGGTGGACATAAAGGAAGTGTAAGGCAGGGCTAGGGGGGAGTATCCTCTCAGAGTATGGGAGCATAATAAAAGGCCAGAAAAGATGGGTGAAAAAGTAGAAGTTGCTTAGGGTTTCTTTCCAAGAAGAGGGGTTGTTTTTACCCCATCCCACATAGAGCTGGTTAATAGCCCAAATTCTAATTAACTTTCTAAAGATCCCACACTGCCACCATTACAATGGCGGTCTTCTTAGGCTCCTTAGTGCCCAGGTCTCTGTATACCTGAACTAAGAGTGTTGTGACAATAGAACTCTGTAGGAGTGAGGCTTGGCTTTGGTCCTCACCTGCCTATACACCTGTAGAAAAGGAGCTAACCATGAGCAATGCAAAAAAGAAGAGTAAGTGGTGGCATCACCTGGAGATGGGTCCACACAGCCACCAGCAAGCTTGAAGATTAGCCAGAGGACTGAGCTGCATCATCTGGAGATGGGTCCATGCAGCCACCAGCAAGCATGAAGATTAGCCAGAGGACTGAGCTGTGCTGGTGCTCCCTTGAAATGTAAAATGGACGGTGCTGATGCCTCCCATGACCAGTGACAATGCAGAGTAAATGGTCTGGATGTGAACTCGGGGTGAAAAGACCTGGCTTCTAGGGCCAGCTTTTCCATGCCTGTGGTATGCGGCTCAAAAGAAACTGCTTCGGGTTTCAGTTTCATCATGGGTCGTTCAAAAATAAATAACAGTAGAATGTGTGGATTACAGGGAGCACTCAGAAAGGCCAGCGTGCCAGGAGAACACTGAAGGGCTCCTTGGCTCCCTTCGTTCTCGACACTCCACCCCACCCCACCCAAAAAACAAAGATTAAAGGGAGGTTATGGCAAGAAAACTACCACCGTCATGAAAAGGCCCAGCTGAAGACACAAGATCGTTGCCCACTACTAGGAAACCCATTTGAAAGGGCTCTTCTAACCCACGATGTGGGATGATCAACTAACAGACACTCAGACCCTATCCGGCTCTGACTGCAGCCAGAAGTGTTCTGCATACCTATCTCACCCACTCCAGGATTTTGTGTTCCTGCCAAAAAGGCCCCACTGCCTAACTGGGCCCACTGTAGAGTGCATTCCTTATGTATTATATAAAACATTAATTGTGTGACTATAAATGAAGTTCTTCTAATGGACTATTTCAAACACAAAAGACTAAAGAATTATATATCTTATTATAGGAATAAAGAACTTTGTATCGTGGATGCTAAAGAATGGCTACAGTTTTATCCTTGGAGAATTTACAATTTCCACAATAAAACCTCCTAATAGAAAACATGGAATCTTTTCCGGAGCTTCCAGGGGGAGCATTTTGCAAGTTTGGCTTCAATTAGCCTGAGATAATTGAGCATGGTTATTGGTGTGTAACAATAAAAAAAATGAAATTATAAAGTTAACAGCAAGTAGGCAATAAGAACACACTAGTGATTAAGAAAATGGGATTAGAAGAGCAAGTTTGAAAAAATTAACATTGATGATGCCGGTATTGGTAAGGATGCAGCAATAAGAACATTCTTATACTCTATTGGGAAGTGCGTAAGTTGAGGAAATCTCTTCTAGAAAGAACTCGGCAGACCCTTGCAGACATATAAATGTACATAACCTTTAACTCGGCAATTCTTGGCGTCTATGCTACAAGTTACTCAATAAATAAGTTCAGAAATAGATGAACAAATGTCAATGACAGTTAATATACTATTACCTAAAAGTGAGGGCTGAGCTAGCTGAGTGGGGTCGTTTGTGCTTGTAATCCTAGCTACTTGGGAGGCTGAGGCAGGAGAACCACGAGTTCAAAGCCAGCCTGGAAAACATAACAAGCTCCTGTCTCAACAGTAAGAGCTGGGAATGTAGCTTAGGGGTAGAGCACTTGCTTAGCATGTAAAGGCCTCTGGGTTTAATCCCCATAGGAGGGAGGAGGCATATTTTATTAGAAAGGAAAAGCATATTAAACAGCCACTCCTCATTAACAGGAAAATACTGCACTCTTAAGGTATTCATAACTCAGCAGTGGTGAATTATGCATATTCAATTGCCCTTAAGGAGATACACCAACAATTGCAAATGAAACTCTTGATAGCATGGTATTATAAATTCTACTATATTAGTCTTTTAGAAATGTTACAGTTTAAGCTAAAGACACTCATCATAAATATGGCACCAGAGGGAGAAAGGGAGAGAGAGAGAGAATATGTATGGTTGCAAAAACCACAATCTGTCAATGGGAGAGCATTTGAACCAATTGTGCCACATCCAAGCTGTGAAAATCTGTGTAACCACTGGCTATAATGTATTGGTCAGATCGGTAATGCTGTGAGTAAATACCGACCAGAAGTAATGTGAGGGGAGAAAGCTGGTTTCATCTTTATCAGTTTCAGAATCCCCGTCTATCACGGTACAGAAAACAACAGAGATACTCAGTCCATGGCAGCAAGAGCATGCAGTGGATGCTTTTTCCACATGAGGCCAGACAGAAAAAAGAGGCCCAAGCTGGAGCCAGGCTTGAGGCTCACTTCCTAAAGGCTCTATAGTGCCTTAGACTGGGAGCAGGTGCTTAAAGCCTGAGCCTATGAGGAACATTCCAGATTTGAAGCATGGCACATAAAGCCTGTATAGTTGGACACAGAAGGCTATTATGTCAAAGAACCAAGTTGCAACAAAGCCTGAAAAGTAGGAGTCCCACTTTTTATTAATTTACTTTTTGTGATATCGTGGCTGTGCACATAAGCATGTGCTTAGCACAGAGCTATACCTTCATCTCCAATGTGCACATGTATGTGTGTATTTTCATTGTATATAGAGAGAAGCCTCAGACCCATACTAATAGGTTGAGTATAGTTAACCCTAGCATGCAAAGAGAGGAAATGGGAACATTTCTATAATTGAGGGTTGCTTTTCACTCAATGAACATGGGTTACAATCTGATGGTTTGGTTTGTTTGTTTGTTTTTAAGTTAAGCAATGCTGTCTATATAAACATTTGTTTTTCAGCTTGAGAACATTTTGAATCAAGTCAAGAACATTTGAGTTTGGGTTCATAAGTTATAGCACTTGGAACGTAGGTCAAGTATGCATAAAACCAAAACTGAGAGTGACTGTGGGTGGAGCCACGCTCGCTCCTATTTCTCTCTCAGGAACAGAACAGTAGTCCTTGCCTCTGCAGAGTCACAGGGGACCCCGGGCTCGACTCATTGCCCTTCCATTCTCAATGCACATCCTCCAGACATGATCAAGAAAGGCTGCTTCATCTAGAGATGTCACCTCAATTCAGGCCACACTCCTTCCTCGTAAGGGCACGGTCTGGCTCCTGAGCACGTCATTTCTTCTCACATCTCATCACCAGAAATTAAGTTACATGACTGCACCTAGCTTCAAGAAAATCAGGCCAAAAAAAAAAAAAGCCCAATTCAAATTTCAATTGCTGTGTGACAGGGTTTCTCAGTATTGGCTTTGGGGTAATTCTTTGTTTAGGGGCCATTAGAGCTCCCACGGGATGTTGAGCGCACCCCGGCCTAATAGTTGGCAACTCTCCAGCTGACGCCACCAAAATCATCTCCATGGCCTTCCAGGTGTCTGTCACCTGGAGGGCAATGTCACCGTTCATTAACAACAGCTGCTAACTAAGGACAACTAGCTGCTGAAGGCACGGAGCAACACCTGTGAGAAGTGGTGTGCGGTCTCCCCCAACGGAGAGTAACGCTTCTGCGATATTTTAACTTCAAAGTCAACAGCTCCCTTTCCAGGAAACGTAACATTGTAAAATTTTGTGAGGTCAAATTTTAGTTGGTTTTAGAAGGTTGAAAAACAAAATCAATCCTTTTTTTTTTTTTTTTTTTTTTTGCTATTGAATCTAAATTTGTGTTTGTGTCCAATAAATACTGTTTCTCTTTGAATACATGAACAAGTGCAATTTTCTTCCCCAGTGTGTGGGAATGATATTAGGAATATATTATGCCATGTTTATGATGAATGTCTTCAGTTTAAACTGTAACACTTGTACAAGACTAATATAGTAGCATTCATAATGCCATACTGCCTTAAATCATGAGTTTCATTGGCAGTTGTTGACATATCTGCTTAAGGGCAATTGGGTGTGCCTGATTCACGCTGCTGACTTACAAATACCTCAAGAGTGCAGCATTCTTCTGTTAATGGGGAGTGCTTGTGTAACAGGCTTTGCCTTGCCATGAAATTCGCCTCTCTGACAGGCATATCGATGAAGTGGAGCTGACTTAAATGAAACCATGCAGCATCTTTTCTTTGTTCTACCTTTTCCTATCAGCATTTGAGAAGCAGATCTTCCATCAAACACTGGACTCCTGTTAAAAAGCTTCTCGGTGAAAAGGGAAAATTAAATAGAAAGTGTGTTTGCCTTGGGCTTCTTCCAGGGTCGTTCTATGCCCAGTGTGTCAGAATGACCTTATCCCAAGGCAACTTCACCACACAGAATGCAGGCCCAGAAAGAGCCCTCATTAAAACAGGGCTACAGTCTTCTTATTCTGAAAAATGTAGGTGGCTGCAAAAATTGTATCAGAAACGTAGTTGCCTGCCGTGAAAGTAATAGAACACAGCAAAGTCATGTGTGGCACGAATGATGCAGAAGGAATCTGTCGTTTCTAGCTGTTGTCACGAACAGGGACAGTGTGGAGGGAGGGGCCAGTGGGAGAACAGGACCCACGGGGGACGGTGGAATGAAAAGCAAGTGGAAAAAAGTAGAAACCTGGCTTTCCGTGCATGTGGAGACCGAGAAACACAGCAATGGTCAGTGGTTTAAGCTGGCCTCTTGATTTGTATAGGCACGAGAGGATCTCCGGCCTGTGATCCGTACAAGAAACTGTCTAGAGTTGGTACCTCTTCTGTCAAAATGCAAGTGAGGCTTAGAAGCAGCTGCAAAGAAACTACTAGCCAGGAGAGAGGTGATGTATTTTTTTTCTCCCAACTCTGAGGAGGTAGCGGCCATTTATAGGAGATGGTTACAGATCTTGTGAAGCAATGGGTGTATCTGGCAAGACTTTGGGACACCTTACAGCTGAGCTCCTCACAGAGGACCCCCCCCCCTCCTTCCAGCATCCAACAGAAAAGAGAAGAAGAGCCCCGCCCCTCCCCTCCCTCTGTTAGATGCCTATGGGTACCCAGCAAGCTGGAGGAGGGATGGAGACCACTAAAAGAATACCCAAGTCTATCTGCTATTAAGCTAGATAAAGCTTACCAAATGTCTATGTGAGGCTATTTTTTATGGCTCTGTGCCGAGGTATGAACAGGAGCACTTTTATTCTGAGTCAACAGGTAGACAGGTCCTAGACCTACCATGAATTTCATCTGAGCAAAGGTGGATACCACCCCCAGAATCCAGTTAGAGAAACAGTGGGAGGCACAGCCAAGTCATTGTGATGACGTTTCCTAACAGTCTAATGGTTACATGGGTTTATAGCATCGTGAACCTTTAAAAGAAGAGAGAAACAAATCTAGACCTAGCCCACAGTACAGAGATAAGGGCCATTCAGGTCCCTTTCTTTCCTCTCATTATCCTGTGTGTGTGTGTGTGTGTGTGTGTGTGTGCGCGCGCGCGCGCACATGCTTGTGGGGTCTGTATCTCCAAATTTCCTTGGGTTTGTTACTGCTTAGATATAACATAACGTTTTATTTTTCCACATTACAGAACATTTGTGTGTGTGTGTGTGTGTGTGTACTGATGGCTTAATTACACCCAGTCACTTGGTCAAATATTCTTAATTCTAAAAACATGTAATTGAGGTTTACATGTGAATCCCTGACTTGAGATAGAACAAGAACAATTTAGCTCAGGGTTCTTGATGTCCCCTCATTTGTGTGTGGAATGAAAGAGCCCCCATGGTGGCCCCCCTTCTTTCAAAATCCTCTCTCCATTCCACTGAAGCCATCTTTCCTTAAGCTTCGTCCCACTACCCTAAGTGTTGCTAATTTGGGGGCCCTTCTCTGCTGCTCCCGGTTACCCCCTTCTGCCCCTTGGTTTTCAGTACCATCTATGTAACGATTCTTTGGCCAACACCAGGCCAGACTCTGCTCTGAGCTCCAAGCCTGTTTGTCATCTCAACAGGGCTCTTCATCTTTTCCCACAATGCATTCCTTCTCACTCTGCCTTCCCTGGATCAGGAAAAGCAACCTCACTTCTCAGAACGGATCAAGAAAAGTGTCCTCAGGTGCTGTTGGTACTTTTTTTCTCCCTCATTTCTAACTCACAGCAGGCCCTGTCTGTCTGCCTTCAAAATCTAACTCACATTTGACTCTTCCGTCTATCTAGTTCATAAGCAGTCTCTACGCCATTACCATCTCCATATGAACCATGCACGTGCCTTCTAATCACTTGCCCTCCTACCATCCCTCCCATCTGTTCTCCACACAGCATCCAGAGATCCTTTCAAACTAGACACCACCTCCCCACATAAAATCCTTCACTAGCTTTTCCATCTGTGACCAATAGAACTGAAACCCACCAACCCTTAGAATGCCTTCAGGGGACCAGTTCTACATCTGTCTAGTCTTTCCAGCCCCTAATGCCAACTCTCTACCTGTTGCCCACAGTGGTTTGCCTCCAGGTGTATAATTTTCTTCCTCTAATCTTAAAAATGAGCTTCCCTGGCCCAGTACTGGGACCTTTCCTACTACACGAAAGTCCCTAATGTCATTTTGTTAAGTACAAGGATCCTGTTTAGGTCACTTCCCTATTGTAGAGAATTGCCTGACAGTGGTAAACACAAGGCTGATCTTCAGTGACATGACCTGTTAACTGTCCCATGCCCACCTCTCAAAGCCACAGCCTAGAACACTCCTTGGATTGGCTTCTATGGATGCCACCATCTGTAAGTGGGTCTCTAGCCTCCTAATCTCAATAATGTCACCCTGATCTTCCTGTCATTGATTACTGTTTGTTGTTATGGACATATCTTTGTTTAATGTGTCTTCCCCTGCCCCCAGATCAGAAACTCCCATGAGAGCAAGAACTATGACTCATTTTTTGATTCATGCATTATCCAGTGCCTACCACAGTGCTGGGCTCTCAGATCTTGATTAAATGAACATCGGACGACTGTATGATGTGCTAACAGCAGCTCTTCTCTGCCTAGGACAATGCTGGGGAAATGCTGGGGTCAGGCCTATGATAGAGCAGTGTGTGGTACATGGAATAATAGGGTTCTCAAGATGTCCACATCTTCATTCTTGGAGTAGTGATCCTAACTACACATACCATCTAACCACCTCAATTCCACAATCCCAGAACCAGTTGCCTGACATCTGTCCCTTTCTTTTCTCCTGGAGACAAATGAGAAGATTGGGCCTTGCTTCTTGAGTACAGTTGCAGGGACAGGAGAGAGACCCAGAGCTGGACTTGAACTATTGAAGTGAGAGAAAATAGTAGAAATCTCCCTGCCCCAACACAAATTGCCATCTTGACACAAAGGGGTGCTATGTAACTACTTTCTATGGCCTGGTAAAATAAGAGACCTTGTCACTAAACATCTCTGATTTGGAGTTAGACTCTCTAGATAGCAGCCTACTTGAGGACAGACTGGGTTGTGCCATCTTCTTCATATTGCGTGTAGATATCAAGAACTAGAACTGAGGGGATCAGATTAAAAGGTGGCTTCCAGAGTCAACCTGTTTGAGGTCTGGACTTGATCCTAGAGTGAGGATGCTGAGGACCCATTCAGAGGTTTCAAGTAAAGTAATAACATGACCACGTCTGTTCTTTTGAAGCAAATCTCCCTAGCAACATGTATCTAAGCTATAATCCCATAATTAGTTCAGATAGCCTTAGGAGGGAAACTGCTGTTGACAATAATGTTTCAATACTTCCTTTCAAAGCCTGTGACATCAGATAGCATATTAAGTGATCCAGTTTCATAGTCAGTGCTTTGTAGGAAGCAGTTTTCTGTAACCAATGTAAGGTCATTAAACCCTGGCTGTAGTTGGGATCATTGCTTTCCTTATGGTGGGTCTCTGTAGGCATTTTGTTTTACTGTTAAGAGGCTCATTATTGTTTCATTGTTCAAGTGAAGTGCTTCCTGGCATCTGTCAGCTCCGTCTTCAACAGAAAAAGGTCACATGTTAAGCAAATGTGTTAACTTGGTCGACAAATGATCAGAACACTGAACTGGAAACCTTCTAAAAGATCAGGGACTCATTCCACACTGTAGCATGTACTACTAGCCATGGGATTTAGATCAAGGTCTATGCAATGGGCATTATGCATCCGTAGCCATCAGACAGCTCTGATGATCAGATGCAGTCATTAAAAGATAGTGCTTTGAGGACTGGCAATGTAGTTCAGTGGTAGAGTTCTTGCCTAACATGAGCTGTGTTCAAGCCCCAGCACTGCTACAAATAGAGCTTTGAAAACTGCAACTCATCACATAAATGCAAGGCCACATCCACTTTCCTTAGTATTAACATCATACCTGGACCAGCTACAGAAATAAGTAAGTGGTTTGTCTTTGTGCTGTTCTGTGGCTCTCTCTTTCCCTAAGTATCACATGCTTAGTATCCAGGCAACATATTGCCTCCACTTATCCCTATGAGGTCCAGAATTAAAAATAGATCATGTTGCTGTTCCAAATCTAAGCCTCTATTAAGCCTCTACTAAAAGAGCCAAAGGTCCCCCCTGGAGTTAGAAGGGGGAATGGTCATGTTCCAGCACTTTGGGGATACAGCATGCAGAGCCTGTGGTGGAAACTTAAGTAGCCCAGAATGCATGAAAGCTGTCAGCCTTCTGCAGTCTTGCTGGTATCCCAAAGAAAGGAAGGGAGCCCTCGGGCTTCTGAATTATGGGGAGAGAATGGCTGATTGTAGGAGAGCAGCTCCAACACTTCACAGGGGATGCTCTTTGTCATCATCAGGATGTGCTGATCTGATAATCATGCACACACCAGACAGGGTTTCAAAGTGATTGCAGTTTTATGGCATATCTTGCTGAACATGAAGCCGGGCCTAATGCCCAATGGGAAAGTGGCAAGGACTTCTGCTGGTGGCCTATGAACAATCATGTGCCACTGAACACAAGCAAGAATTTCTAGGAAGCAGAGAGGGTGCTATATACCTGTCCACGTACAGGGTGGTTATACCCAAACGCACCCATGTTAAAGCACTTAATGTTTACCCAGAGACTGGGAAGAGGAAGCATGTGGGGTCGTGTCTACTGAGGCAGCCAGACACCACCTCATATTAATAACTCCCCGTGTTACCAGTGATGCTAATGATGTGGTTTGCTGAGAGTTTTGTGAGCTTTTTTGTGGCTTGCCTGTAGCTGGGTGTGATTAGCAGCTAATTAAACATTTTTATCTCGGTTTATCCAAAGGAATGGCTCCTTCGGGGCTCCTTCCTTTTACTGAGGTCAAACATCCAGACCTAACAGAGAACCTTCAGCTTTGGTTCTTGGCATTTTTTTTTTGAAAAAACAGATATGGAAGCAGCCCACACCTGGTGGTTAGACGTTGCCAAATACCAGCTGAGAGAACCAAGCTGTGCCATAAGTGTACCCCTATAAAGGGAATCACTGTCACCAAGCTCAGCTACTTGCTTAAGTGAATTAAGGAACTCTGCTATTAGAGACCACAGAGTGTGGTTGTTTCCAATACAGCCCCCCTTGGCTTAAGTCCTAGGTCCTCTACTTCACCTTGGAGGAAGTTACTAAACATACCTGAGGCCATGAAATCAGCCCCCCTTGGCTTAAGTCCTAGGTCCTCTACTTCACCTTGGAGGAAGTTACTAAACATACCTGAGGCCATGAAATGGAGGTGGTAATGCAGGATGGAAATCCTTTGCCCAAAATCCTTGGGACATGTTTTGGATATAAGATTTGGGTACATTTGCATATGCATATGAGGTAGCTTGTGGATAGAAGCCAAGACCAAACACAAAATTTATTTATATGTCATCAGTGCCCTAGACACTTAGCCTAAAGATCATTTCATGCAGTATTTCTGAGCATCTTCTGCAGGTGGTAGACAGCCTTGGACTCCAGCAATGAATAAGTGTTGTGCTGCTGGGCTCTGTATTTTGGTTTGGTCATGACCCATCATGGGAGTTTGGGTATGGGATTTTTCCACTTGTGGCAATTGACAGTACCCAGAAACTTTGAGATGCTCACCATATCACTGACACACACTATTGACAGTTCCCAATGGTGGAGCATTTTGAATTTCAAATTTTCACATTGGGAGTACTTAAAAGTAACATTGACCTCACAAAGGTTACTGTGAGGTTAAGAGAATCAGCCAAAGTCAAGGGCATTGAGAACTTTGTAGGCATTGTGGAAGTAGGTGCTGTGGTTATGTTGGTAAAATTATCATTATCCATATTGTCAAGGGTCTGGCATAAATGAGTTGCTCAAAAATAATTAACTTGTTTATATTACTTTATTACTACGCTGTTATTTCTCCCACCCAAACACTTGATTTTTAAGAGGTCTGAAAAGAAAAGAAATTAATGTGATTACAATTTGTTGGGATTTTCTGGGGGTCTTGTTCTTCTTATTTAATTAAACATGTCAGTGGGGTCCTCATTCCTTCAGGAAGTCAAGACTTACTCTCATACCACAGGAGAAAGGTTGTGTTCAGCGTTCCTTGAGGACATTATTTTACCCTGTTCCTGAAGTCCTTCTTCATATATTCTAGGGAAGTAACCCACCATCATGTCAGCAGCGTCTCCAGTGACCCTCAGACCCCCTGAAGTCTGAGGGTCTGGTCAAGGTTACAGACTACTGGCCGCTGAGGCTACCTTCTGTTCCCAGGGTGGGGACAGCAAGAAACATGCTACTCTCTCTGATGACAGACTTGCACAAAGTGATAGACTGCTCTCATGGCTCTGGAAGACAGCATGGGGGATGAGCACAGAATGCAAAATGCACAGAGGCATGTGGTCTGTTTTAGGGCTAGACAGAACATTCTGGGGTGCTGGTTCCTCCAAAAAGCATTGATGTCACATCTTATGGCATACCACCCTGAGTGATAAGTAGGAAAAGAAATGGCTTTTGAATCTCTAGACAGGGTTAAAATGAAAGAAATCCATTTGTGCCTTCAGAATGCAGAGCTACC
>CABHPP010146723.1:0-50335 GCA_902168425.1 Peromyscus attwateri | reverse complement strand
CCCTCCTTCTCTCTCTCTCTCTCTCTCTCTCTCTCTCTCTCTCTCTCTCTCTCTCTTTCTATTTTAGATACAGATTCTCAGAATATAGATCCCAGGCTGATTTTGAACTTGCAGTCTTTCTGCATAAGCTTCAGGATCTGAGGTCTTAGGCATGTGTCATCATGTCGCCTGCCTCAGTTGTCTTATTATCTTTCTCATTTGTGAGTTTATATGAGATGCAGACTTTCATTTGGAACAAGTCTTTACACCTTTGCTAATGTCCTCTGTCAATAAGATACGCAAACCCTTTGTTGGTGCTAGGGCTGCCGGGACAGAGGGTGTTGCCCTCTGAAGATTCAATAGCAAAAATTAGTTGTTTTACCTACTGAAGGCTGGGAGTTGTAGATCAAGGTATTAGTGGGATTGACTCATTCTTGGGACTAACTCTTAGCTTCTGCTGGTCTGAAGTATAAATCACTGATATTTGTACCTTGACTTTTAGGTCCATCACCTCCATTTCTGCCTGGATCATCATGTGGAGTTCTCCTTTCGTGTATGTTTCTCTTGAGGTCCAAATCCCCCTTTCCATATCAATTCAAGTCATATTGGACTAGTACCTACTGTGATAAAGTTTTAACTAGATTACTTCTGTAAACACTGTCTCCAGGGCTGGCAAAATGGATCTATGACTATAGCCTGAAGACCTGAGTTCAGTTTCCTGAATGTGCATGGTGGAAAAAGAAGACAGAATCAGAAAGTTGTTCTCTGGCACATTCCTCCACCACAAATAAATACATTAAAGTTATTTTTTTAAAAAAAAAAGATCCTATTTCTAAATAATATCTTAAGAGCGGTGATAGATAAGGACTTCAGTGTGCATGTGTGTAGGTGTGTCTGTGTAACTGCATGCCTGTGTGTGACTGGAGATTGATCCCAGGAACTTGCACCTACCTGGCAAATGTTGTATCATTGAGCTACACCAGCAGCCCTTAGCTTTTTGAGATAGAGTCTTAGAATGTAGCTTAAGCTTACCTTGAACTCACTATGTAGCTAAGGCTAGCCTTGAGCCTGTGATTACAACCCCTCTTGCCTCCACCTCCCCAGTGCTGGGATAACAGGTGCACACCATCATTTGTAGCAACTCTTCTATCTAGAATCAACCAGCATTGTTTTATCTTTATTCTGTCCTACTGTTCATCCCTACAGGAAATGTTTTCATTTTCTCTTCACAAAAGAAATCCATGTTTTTTTTTTGTTGTTGTTTGTTTTTCTTTTTTACTTTTTTCAATAAATCTGCTTACATTATTTTTTGAAATTGAAATAAACTTGTTAAAAATGTTGAGAATGTCATACTACCCAGGTGGTCTTCAAATGTGGGTAAATATAAAAGATGTCTTGTAAAGTTGAGAAATATTTGAGCCACCAGCTAATGGGAACCTGGGAGTCAAATGAACGAGAGCGAAGGTTTGGGAGTGGAATATACATTCCCTGGGACTCCTTTTGTTTGACCATTGATTCAAGGAGAAACTTTCATCCCTTGAATAACTATTGTGCTGGATACTTTTTTGTTTTCTTTTGATGTGTGTGTGTGTATGTGTGTGTGTACATACATGTGCACCTTGCATGCATGTATGCATGTGTATATATGTGTGTGTGTGTGTGTGTGTGTGTGTGTGTGTGTGTGCATGCATACACATAAGTGTGGCGACCAAATTCATCATCAGGTGTCATTTCTTAGATGTTGTCCCCTTATTTTCTTGAAACAAGAATCTCTCACTGGCTGGCTGGTCAGTGAGCCCAGGGAATCCACCTATTCCTTCCTCCCCAATACAGGGCTTACAAGCATGAGCCAACACACCTGCTTTTTTTTAAGAGTTCTGGGAATTGAACTCAAGTCCTCCTTCGTACAAGGCAAGCAGTCACTTTGCTGACTGAGACATCTTCCCAGGCCCTGTTTTGATTAACACTGGTGTGTGTTGTTTGTTTTCCTGTCATTGCTGCTTTCCTGGACTTTAAGAATAGGTGGATTTCATTCTCAGGCTATTCAAGATAAAGTAAATAATTTGAAACCTGAAGCCCCATGAGGACTGAATTTTCTGGTGCGGGGCTTCTAGAATTTTGGAGTCTTCAAAATCTAATCTTAGAAAAATTCAGTCACTCTCCCCACCCTACACTCTGACTCAGCAGCTGGGGGGAGCTGTAACTCTGCAGTGCACCTGTCTAGCAGGTTCCCAAGTGATGTGGAGCCTTCAAGGATCACTGCTGTTTGAGAACCTCTGGGCTGGGATGATTATTGTCTATACAAAGACTTCAGAATGACCTCTTCCAGCCTAAGGCTTATTTGAAAGTGATTCACTGTGTCAACCAAGGGTGTCCAGAAAACTATGCTAAGTGTCTTATAATATCCAGGTTCAGGCTGTCGACTACAAAGGATGTCTAGTCCAAGAGGGGAGAAGCAGTATTCATGCCAAAGAAGCAGACACTGATTTTGCTTTGTAGATACAGCATGCTGAGCTCAGGCCTCCCCCTCTCTGGGGCATCCTGGGAGCCATAACAGAGCTGGCACTTTCCTGTCTCCCCTCTATTTGACCAACCACTCTCTTGACCTTGGCCTGAGCAACACTGCATTGAATGAAGTATTTCTTTGTCTTTGCCAGATCTACACAGGCTTCTAATAGGTAGAGAGAGAGAGCCCCAGGCAGGAAAACTGTGTTGGGAAACAATATTTGATCAACTCCCCAAGCCTCTGGCAGGCTGAGAGAAACCTAGTCTTGTCTGTGGGTCATTTAATGTATTTTTTTTATTTAATAATGCAAAAACAGGGTTTCAGAATTGGTCCCTGTCCACACATTTAAATGACATAAAGTAGGGCTTTTAATTCATTTCCATAATTACAGTCTGGGACACTATGTACAAGTTTCATTTGGGAATAAGGAGTATTGCTCCTTAAAATCCATAGGAACTCAAGACCCAGGCCAAATGGCTGGGTGTTTTTACTCTCTCTGTCTCCCCTGTCATTCTAAGCTCTGGGTGATTGGAAAACAGCCCTTCTTTGGAGAATATTTATTTCTATTTGCTTTCTGCTATAGTTGAACCCTGGGTCTTAAGTATATTGGACAAATGCTGGTTTACTGAGACATTCCCTCAGTCCTGGGAATGCTCTCTCTGATATACATACAGACACCAGTCCTTTGTGCATGATCACACTGACTGATGCCAATCAACCGTTCTGGGTCTCATCCTCAGCCTGCTGGGATGAGGCAGTCTCGCCCCCAAACCTTCTCCAGGGGAGCTCAACGCTAAGGTCCAGATTCCTCACATCCTGTCTTCCACCCTCTCGGCAGGGTGCTGTCTGACTTACAGGACTTTGTCTGCCAGGCCCTCTGTAGACCTGGCTCCATGCCTGGCTGAGGCCAGCCCTGCCTGCCCTGGCACACTCTCCCACGCAGAGCTTCTGGGCTGGTGGTGGTTAAGTCCATTGTGGGAAGCAATTGTGTCTGAAACCCACAGTGACAGCAGGCATGCAAAACTACTTCCTGGCCCTGCATGGGGTTTAATTGTATTTTCCAGGAGGGCCAATCTATTAGCAAGGTGCCAGTATCAAGTGTAACTTTTATAAAGGAAATACTAACGGCCCCTTGGGGTGAAGGATATTATAATTATGTATGATTTATACACCCGGCTAATGTATACACTGCAGTTCATGAGAATGTTTTGTTTGACGTGGCCAGAAACATTAAGCAAAAAACAGTGTCACTGCCTGGGCTAGAAACTCATCTTTGGTTTTATGTCTAATCTATCCAGTGCTAAAATATTTGAAATGATAACTCTGGCTGCTGCTGTGAAGGAAATACGGATATCATAAGTCCATTTCTGATTTCAGACATGTTGTAATTCCCTTCTAAAATACCTTGCTGAGTTTAGCATATTTATCCTCTGTAGAGGGTTCTCATTGTATTCAGTTACAAAGGTTTAAAAAAGAAAGAAAGAAAAACTCTGTTAATCACAATTTCAGGGCTAGAGGGATCTTAATGGTATTTAGTCCAAGGTGGTCTGACTCATATTACAAGCTTGGCTGGTAAAAGACCTAACTTGGTAATGACCTAGAAGGGAGACAGAAGAGGGAAGGAAAGAGATAGAGAGAGGGAGAGGTCTTTGGGGCCATAGGAGCACAGGAGGACCTGGGGTGCGTGCTGCTCCCATCTGCTACCCTGGAGATGTTTATTAGCTGGAGGACTCTCCCTGAATTCCTGGATTTGAGCTTTCAGCCCTGGACAGAAGGGTCTCAATGTCCTGTGACACCGAGAGCAGTCACTGCAGCTGGCATGCAGAGTGGTGGCCTTGACAGTCAGCTCTGCTCCAGCACAGATTGGGACTGCAGAGCCTTTGGCACATGGCCAGTGTGTGAACATTGCTTTCAAAGGGACTTCTGTCCAAGGTAGCCTAGCTAACCAGTTTCTTCAAGTCTTGGGGTGCAGTTGTAGCATAGGCAGAAGCCCTTAGCCCCTCTTCAGTTTCTACTTCCTGGCTCCAGGAACAGGCCCCATGTCCTCTATGCTTGATCAAAGAAGGGCCTTTCATGGATCATACTCATTGATTCATGGATGCAAAAGCAAACTGCTATTCTATTCTGAGTATGTACACTTACCTGTACCTGTTAGGAGAGAAATGAATGGATTCTGGAGGTGGGATTTCTGTGCCTTTCAATCATGGTATATTGCAGACATTCCTAAATCTGTGGGGAGGGGGAGGCATGGGTAGTAGGTTCCCAAAACTGTGTGCACATCCAAATCATCAAGGGCTCAAGTAAGTCCCTTTTATAAATAGGTGCTGCATTACTAAAGATTCCAGATGTTCCTTCATGTCATCTCTGGCTTGCTATACAGCACAAAACTGGAATTTGGATGTGAGTTATATACTAAGACACAAATTGGAAAGCCTTGGTTCCCCATCCTGGTACCACTAGGAAGTAGAAGAAAGTTCTAAAGGGTCTAGAGAGAAATCTTCTAGTGCTTGGGGACTTGCCCCCCAAAGGAGGGAGTGGAACCCTGCCACTCATTTATTCACACTTCTGTGTCTCACCATGAGGTGAACAACTTTCTCCCACCACACACTCTGCCATGATGCCTCACCACGGACCCATATGCCATAGGCAGCCAGGGATGGACACCTCCAAAACTATGAGAGTAAATAAATCAATTTTTCTGATGAAGTTGAATTACTCAAGTGTTTTTTTTATAGTAAGAGAAAGGATCACCTCGGGTATTGCGTTACAGTAAGAGAAAGCTAAACTATCATTGTTGTAGAGCTAAGTAAAATATTAGATTCCTACAAAAAGAAAGAAAGAAAGAATTGATTATTTTCCTTCCCCTCCTTTCCCCCATCTTCCCTTCCTTCCTCTCTCCCACTAAAGACAAACCCTCCTGGACACTAGACACGTTCTGTTCAAAGCTAACTCATCTTACATTCACCCATCACTGCTTTCCTAAAATGAACCTTCTTATTCTCGGTCCATTTTTGCAAATGTGTTTGTTCTCAGCTCCAAGCTGAGAATGAGCAGATTCTCTTCCCCCTTGTGTTTTCCTAACTGATGCCAGCTACCTAACTGGCCCCTGCTTTTCTCACAAAATCAGCATTCACGCTCCTGATGGGGCTTCTGTAGCCAAGTCCCGAGCAGCCAGGTTGTTCTTTATGAAGACCAGGCAATCATGGGATCGCACTGAACTGGGCTTTCTGGAGAGTATAGCTGTACATTTTATAAAGAAATTCAAATCCACTTTTGTCCTTGGTATCTATTGGGTAAGTCCACTCATTTTTGTTCCTGCTTTTCTCAAATCTGAAATGAGTGAATCAATGCTGGCATTGTTCACTTTCCTACGTACCCACTCCTGCAATGAGCTGTGAGTGGCTCTGACCCAGGCTAGCTCCCTGCTTCTGCACCTAGGTGAGAGTCAAGGTTTTGCAGACACCCTTGTTCCTCACTGCAGCAGGCTCTCTGCACTCTTTGATGAATTGACTCCTCCATTACTTCAGCAGGAGCCCCAGCTTCTGAGTGGAAATATTTTACTTCCTCAGAGCACTGCTCCTCTGAATCTCAGCAGCAGAGATTTAGCTGCCACGAACAGAATGGTGCCCTAGGGAAGATGTCGTTCCTTTGTCAAGGATGCTGGAAAAATACCAGAAAGCAAGCAGGCTGGAGCAAAGGTGAAGGACTTTGGAGTCCTGTGGTCCCTGTAGGGCACCTTTTCTCCATGTGCCCTGGGGACCCTATAGGAGATCCACATAAGGAGTATTAAAAAAATGTACACTGAGATATTCCAAGCTAGACCTACTGAATCAGACCCAGCTGGGCTCAGAACCAGGGTAGCTGAATTTTGAACAAGCATTCAAATGATTCTGGTACCTGATCACATTGTGTGATGCTCTAGCTCCGGGGAGTCTTTTTAAACTATCTTAAATCCAATCAAATTAATTGTTAAATAAATGCCCATATGAAACCCCAACTCATAACTTTAGTGTTTAATTCCCTCTCTCTGTCTATAGGCACTGTCTAATAACTGAGTAACTTGGAGTATAAAAATGAATGAAATTATTTATTTATTTTCCAAAGCTTTCTTACCCTTCTCAGTAAAAGCAGGGCTGCTTATCACTGAGAACCCACCTATGGGGGATCAGGTCTGTAGTCTTCCAGAAATCACTCCCTGTCTTCCAAAATGCAGCAAGCATAAAGTAATAATTTCACACATGTATGATGCTACATAGTTAATTGTGGGCATAGAAATATACATTAACTTTGAATGCAGGCATTTTCCCTCAGAAAACACCTATATTCAGTTTAACAAATGCAGGCTTAGCTTTGATCCTTTGTAAATGGTGGAGAAGCAGAGAGTATACAAGAACAAGAGGTGGACTCTAGTTGGACAGAAGACGTCCTAGATTAAACATCATTTATTCATCTAATAACAACTATTAAAGTTTATTGAGCAATTCTTATTTATCATGCCAGTGATGTGGTGTATTAATTTCTCTTAATTAATTCACCAAACAAGCCCTATGAGGTAAGTATTTTTCTTACCTGAATTTTATAGACAAAAACATTAGCACCAGTGATATTTTAGGAGACCTTTCAGCCTCATGTCATATCTTGATGATAGTAGCCCTGGGAGTGACATCTTGCTATTGAGGTCCAAAATCTGTCTATAACACTTCTCTGCAATTTGAATGTCATCAAATTTTTTTTGTGTGTGTGTGAAAGAAACACTGGTATTATCAGACCAATGACTGAAATGCTTCCAATATGACTAACAGAGATGATGGTAGGAATATATATGTACATATATAATTTTTATTTCGTATAAGTGTTCATGTTTATTAAGATGTATGTTGGGGGAACAAGTGCATACATAGGGAGCAGAGGTTGGTGTAAAGTGTCTGCTTTACTTTCTCTTAGTCATATTGTTGAGACTCACAGTCTCCTTGAACTGAGAGCTTTTGATCCCTAAGCTCACTGGCAAATGAGCCCTGTGGATCCCCCCCCCCCTTCCTGTCTTACCCAGGAGTGAGATTACAGAAAGACGATGCTGTGCCTGGCTTCTTATATGGATGCTGGGGTCTGAATCCAGGTCCTCAAGCTTGTGTGGCAGGTACTTAATCCACTGAGCCAGCTCTCCAGCCCATTCATCATATTTTGAAGGTGATAGAGTGGTCTTCTTGTGCAAATCCCCAAATAGAATATGTGCATGAGTGTGTATGTGTATATATATATGTATGTGTGTGTGTGTGTGTGTGTGTGTGTGTGTGTATTATTGAGGGTAACCTGTCATCTCTCATATACTCTTTATCTAGAAGCAAGTCCTTGGGTTCTCATTCTCAAGAGGAGAAATTTACATAGGGCCATGGACCATAGAAATGAAGGATCACTGGGGGTCTACTTTACAGTTCATAGACTACTGAAAATTTCTGAGTTCAAATATGCCCAACATTCCAAATATATCATTTAACACAAGGAATGTACCCAGTAAGCACAGCTGCCTTAACTAACTGTTATGTTTAACCATATCCCCACACAAGGATCTGGCCTGCTCTTTTTCAGACTCCTTACACGCAGGCAGAATGTGGACAGAGGCCCCAGAAGTGTGCAAGATCTGATGGCTGTTACCTGGACAGGGAGATCCACAGCAGTGGCACTGACACTTGGAACCCACGTACCCTATATTAACTTGGAAGGTGGGAAGCACCAGCATCCATGCCAAAGTCCCCTGTCTTTTGGTGCTTCCCCATGTGGTAGGCAACCCCAGCAGTGGGCACCCCTTTCTGCACTTTGCATAGTGACCTTGAACAAGCTGGCAGGCCTCTTCCTAAACGTAGGCATGACAGTCTTCCTTTAATGGTCTAGACAGAGATTGTTCCACAGCTGACACCTTTATTTCCCTGTCTGTGGTTTGACACCCTGGAGAGAGCCAGCTTACTTTGCAAGGAGTAGAGGAGACTAGACTCACCTTTAGACCATTGGAAAGGAATGAGTAGGTGGGTCATGTAAGTGTTGGTTGAACTTAGGTCCCATTTTAGGCCTTGTAGCTTTTACCCCTTGAGATATTTCAGCCCATTCTAAGGAAGCAGAGGCATCCTATAGCAGTTGTTTTGCTGCATGGTGATGGGATAATAAATCAGAAAGCCAGCAACAATTTCAGAGGACATTATATTAAAAGGAGCAGAGGGCCATTTGGTTATAACTTCCCCTTTCAGGTATACAACCTTGACAGTGACCTAGGGCACTTATGGCTCTGTATTTCTCTGTGGTCATTGTTGATGGCTAACCGCATGTCCAAATCAGGCCACTTAAAGAAACGTAGTGAACGAGCTACTTAAGAATCTGTGGGCACTTTGTGGAGAGCACAGACAGTGCAGCCCTGGGCTATTGAACAAGACATGCTCTCACCCCTAGATCTGGAGGGCAAGGGGACAGAGCACTTCTCAGACTTCACAGCGAGATAAGGAGGCAGCTAGTCCAAGCTGAGCCTTGTAACAAATCCCCTGGCCCTTTCTCCTTCTGTCCAGTAGGCAGGTAAAGGCTCCTTTGGCCCTACGGCACAGGCTGCTGTAAGCTGTAGAACCCAAAGATAAAGTCAGCTACTTATCCTTCAGGATAGAGAGCAGTGAGGAGAGGGTAGAGAGTGGGCCAGCAGGTGTGCACAGAGGACAACCATACCCACTCTGAACATCACCCCTTCACACCTCCTCGTCAAGTCTTCTCAGCATTAGGTGTGGAGAGTGGGCAAGAAGGTGGTCATTAGCACAGACCTCACAGGCAGAGAGCTTTGCATCTTGCTTCCCACAGAAATCAAGGCTCTTCCATTAGCACTCTACCTCTTGGAGCCTCTCTCCTAGTTACTTCACTTGTTGCTGTGACAAGTACCTTACAAGAGGGACTTCAGGAAGAAGGCTGATTTTAGTTTACTGTTGAAGGTCCAGTGTGTCATGGTGGGGAGGGCTTGGTGGCCAGAGGATGAAGCAGCTGCTCACATTGCAGCTTGCATCTGCAGTCAGGAAGCAGAAAGGTTGATGCTGGTGCTCAGCTCAGCTTTTCCTTTCTATTCACTTTGAGAGCCTAGTCCACAGGATGGTGTGGTCCATAGTTATGGTGGGTCTTTTCATTTCAATTAACCCAATCTAGTAACTCTCTCTCAGGCATGCTCAGAGGTTTGTTTCCATGGTGACTCAATCCTATCAAGTTGACAGGGTTAACAACTGCAGCCTCCATTTCCTCTCCTACACACTTACATGATATATTTGTCAGCTGAGTTTTCAGCCTCTGCTTCTTTTCCTTATATGAATTTTATTTGCAGGGTGTATCGTTGAATTAATTTTATACTAACTTACTTATTGCCCCAGCCTCTCCTCTTTCCAGCCTGAATGTAAATTTCACAGGTTACACAGGTTTGAAAACTCAGGATTTGGGAGGTAGAAGCAGGAGAATCAGGAAGTTCAGGCTAGCCTCACTCAGATCCTAGGAAGTTTGAGGTCAGTCTAGCCTATATGAACTCTGTTTTAAAAACAAAACAGGACAGTGGTTTTTAAAGGGACGCTGTAGTGTTTAGAAAGTTTTGAGTAAGCATCCAGGGGCTCTGCCTTCATGGTGCAGTTCTGTGCTGGGTGTTGTTTGCTGGAGGGAGCCAGCTTTCCTTTGTCTTGGAGCTGCGGAAAACACATCTCTAATATGGAACATCTGTGCACATGAGGGGGCTTCTCTCACCTTTAAAACAAGAATCTGCCTTTTGTAGGTTTGGTTTTAAACATGCTTTTTCATGGTTCCTTGAGTTTTTAAAAGTAGCTTTTCAATGGAGAGATCTTTGTGCCTTAGTAGCCACAAAATAAACAGATAAGTAAATTAAAGCCCACATGGCTCTTTTTTGTTGTTTTGTTTTTTTTTTTCCTTTAGACACCTGTGCATTCTTCTTGCAGGAATTCCCCTGGTGTGTGCTAATCTGTTGGTTTTTCTGCAGATATTGGACCGTTACGGCTGCTCCTCCCCTCGCCCAAGCCTCTGGCAGGGACTTGGGCAGCTTTCCAAGCAGTCTTCAACACACTATGCTGTTAGCTCTTCACCACCTCAGTCTAGCCCCTGTTTCCCCTCAACTCGACCCCCATTTCCTGTCTTCTCCTACCCCCTCCATGCTTGTCTCTTCCACTCCTCTTTGCTTTTGTTCTTAACCCCCTCTCTTCTGTTCTTCCCCTTCCTCCCTTTCCCCCTCTTTCTTTCTCCTCTTCTGTCTTTTTTCCTTCTTCCTTTTCTCTCTTGATCTCTCTTCCCTTCTCTCTTGTCCTTTCCCCCCTCCCTCCTCCCTCGCTCTCCGCTCTCCTTGCCACCCTTCCTTTCCCTTTCTTCCCTCCCTCCCCCCAGCCTTCCTTTTTCTTTGCTCCTTCAGTTTAGATCTCTTCTCTTTCCGCACCATCCTTCTCCCTCCTGCACTAAAAGGTCACTAGTTAGAGTTTGCATCATCACTTGGGGTCTGATTGACTTCACTCTCACATTTTCTGACTCCTTAGCAGTGGCTCTTTCTGAAGATGTTTCTTCTTTATCCAACCTCCAGGCTACACACTTTTTTGAACCATGTTCTAGTATTGTTACTTCTGATGACCATGATCACTTTGGAAAATTTTCCTCCCATTTCATTCCATAAGGGTGAAAGTTCCCTGAGCACATATGCCTCTCTTCTGTGGTACTCCCTGCTGTGTCCTCCACACCTGCAATACTGCTCTGTGGAGTCAGAGCTTAATAGATATCTGTTTGATGCTGCATAACAATGATGGGGCTGGGGAAACACTCAGTAGATAAGAGCACTTGGTGTGAAAGCAAGAAGGTCTGAATTCAAATCTGATTCCGTGTGTATGTGTGTGTGTGTGTGTGTGTGTGTGTGTGTGTGTGTAAGGCAGGCATGGCTGCTCTGGTATTCTCAAAACCAGTGTTGGAAGACCTATTTGGGGAGTTCTCTGGATAGCCAGACTAACTGAAACAGTGAACAGCAGGTTGAATTAGACTATATTTCAAAAAATAAGATAAAGAGTGACTGAGGTGGTGGTGGTGCATGTCTTTAATCCCAGCACTTGGGAGACAGAGACAGACAGATCCCTGAGTTTGAGGCCAGCTCGATCTACAGAGCAAGTTCCAGGATAGCCCAAAGAAGTCCTGTCTCAAAACAAAGCAAAACAAGCAAACAAGAGTGACTGAGGAAAACACCTTCCTTGACATCTTGTCTCTATATGCACAAGCACACACAAGCTTACACACATGAGCATGCGCACACACAGGCACGCGTGCGCGCGCGCGCGCGCGCGCACACACACACACACACACACACAGAGGAATTATTAAAATGGAAAAACAACCAGATATGATCACTGCTATTTCTTCCCAAGTTACTGCATCTTTTCTGGGGCCTTCCATTCCCCTCTCCCATCTTTTCCAGATCCAACCTATTGGCACTTTTTCTAGGACTCCCAACTGATTGGGATCTCTGATATGTGGTGATATATTGTGTTCTCCAAAATATTGTGCACCCTAATAAACTTATCTGGAGTCAGAGAACAGAACAGCCACTAGATACAGAGGCTAGAAAATGGTGGCACATATGCCTTTAATTCTAGCATTCCAGAGGCAGAGATCTACCTGGATCTCTGTGTGTTCAAGGATACAGTCAAGCATGGTGACTCACGCCTTTAATCCCAGGAAGTGAGCCTTTAATCCCAGGACGTGATGGCAGAAAGTAGAAAGGTATATAAGGTGTGAGGACCAGGAACTAGGGTCGATTAAACTTTTCGGCTCTTAGCAGCAGTTCAGCTGAGATCCATTTGGATGAGAACACAGAGGCATCTAGTCTGAGGAAACCAGATCAGCTGAGAAATTGGCAAGGTGAGATAGCTGTGGCTTGTTCTGCTTCTCTGATCTTCCAGCATTCATCCCAATAACTGGTTCCAGGTTTGCTTTTATTAATAAGACAATTTAAGATTCATGCTACACTGATATTCTCCTGTTGGCTTTTCCTTCCTTCTCTTGCACACATGGCTTCATTTTTGGCATCTAAGATTGGGGGTTCTCAACTCTGGCTGCATGCTGTCATCGCATGGAGTGTTAAAAAAGATAGATGCTTGGATACATCTCCTAGAAATAGGTTTAACTGGTCTTGAGGGTGGGGACCTAGGCATTAGGATTTGTGAGAGTTCACTGTCAAGGTTGTGAACTTGTGGTGGTGGACAAAACCTGGTGGGGAGAAAGAGGAGAGTATAGGGCATCCTGATTTCTGGGTCCACCAAATGGAATATTGAAAGTAGAGATTGGGGCTAGGTGAAAAATGGGTGAGCTCCCTAGGGATAAGCTTGAACTCAGAAACAAGGCGACCTCCCTGTGTTAACTATGCACTCTCATCTCTCCACATTGTCTGGGATAACCTCGTTGGCCCCATGAAATTATATATTTCTTAAGATCACTGATTTGCTGGGCAGTGGTGGCGTACACCTTTAATCCCAGCACTCGGGAGGCAGAGCCAGGCAGATCTCTGTGAGTTCGAGGCCAGCCTGGTCTCCCAAGCGAGTTCCAGGAAAGGTGCAAAGCTACACAGAGAAACCCTGTCTCGAAAAACCAAAAAAAAAAAAGATCACTGATTTGTTAGATATTTACCCCCGTATCCCCTTCATTCCATGACTGCACTCATGTGAGACTCTTCAAAAACAAAACCACCCCAGAGGACCAGAGGATATGACTCAGCAGCCAAAATGCTTGTCGAACATGCCTGAGAACTGGAGTTCATGTCTCCAGAGTACAAGCAAATGGCCAAGTGGGCAGGTGGCCCACCTGTAATTCCAGCCCAAAGAAGCAGAGATGGGTTTCAGGGCAAGCTAGCTAGCTAGATTAGCCAACTCAGCAAGCTCAGGGCTCAAGTGAGAGACTCTGACTCTCATATAAGATGAGGAGCTACCTCAGTATAGAAACTGGAGAGTGACTAAGAAAGACTACCTCTGGCCTCCACATCCACATGTATGTACATAAATGGTCACCCTCATATCCACATCAGCCCAGAAACATACCAATATGCATATGTACATCATACACACATATACAGACACAGACACAGACACACACAGACACAGACACACACACACACACACACACACACCTGCTGTGGGATGTCTTTTGTATACTATGAATGTGTTGTTCTGATTGGTTGATAAACAAAGTTGCATTGGCCTATGGCAGGGCAGAATAAGGTTAGTGGTACATTCAAACTGAAGACGAGATGAAAAATGGTGGAGTCCAAGAGACACCAGCCTGCCACCAAAGGAGCAAGATGCTAGCAGACTGGTATCACCATGACCATGTGGCAACACATAGATTAATAGAAATAGGTTGAGTTAGGATATAAGAGCTAGCTAGCGAGAAGCCTGACCCACAGGCCATATAATTTGCAATTAATATTAAGCCTCTGAGTGACTGATTATTTTATAAGCAGCTGCAGGATTGAGGGGCCAGGTGGGACTGGAGAAACTTACAGCTACACACATCCATAAACAGGCAAAATAATAATAATAATAATAATAATAATAATAATAATAATAATAATAATAAAATCATCATCATCATCATCATGACTTAAGAAGTAGGAGGTAAGAATAGTAAGCAAAAATCAACAAATAGTAAATAAACTAGTATATCAGTCAATTATGCTTGCATACGTGTGTGTTATCTCTTTGATTATATAATCTTTTATTTTTCTACTACAAGACACACAGAAAAGGACTAATAACCAACAAATTTCAGCTATGCATACCAGCAGCAGCATCAGAATGGAAACTTTGCAAAGCAGCCTGGAGAAGCATCACTTGTCAGATATCTGGGCAAGCAGTCCCCAAAGCAGATGTCATCTTGTGTCACAGGGAAGTCAAGATGCTCAGGGTGCAGCCATGGTGAGAAAGCATGCACGCTTGAGTTCCAAGTGAGCAGACATGAGCCAGTCAGCAGGATGCCAGGAAAGCAGTGTGCTTGCTCCAGTCCCCAGTCTAGTGTTTTATTCACGGGTCCACATTGCAGCTCTTCAATAGTTAATGAAGCACCTCACTTCTCCTGGACATCCTGCTACTGTTAGAGTAAACACATCCTATACTTTGAAGCCAAGTGTATTCTTAACAGTTCGGCTCCTAGCCATCATCACAGAGAGGGGAAAAGAAATAAAAGCACTAAGGGTTGAATTTAGGATCAGATAGGGGAAACACTATTCTGTGGTTATCACCAAAGGGATTAGCTTACATTTTAAATCAGTAATATAAAAGTAGATGGTGCTAGAATTCCTGTGCAAGCCACAGCTGTCAAAAGATCCACAAGCAATATGGTTGCCTGAGCCAGGTAAACAGCAGCCCTCTGGTATATATCAGAAGCATGCTTTTCTGTATTCTAAGCAGTTTTTGACATCATGTTTTGCTTTATTGCAAACCACAATGCTTTCCAATGGCTTAAAAATCTAGTTATGACTGTAGCTGTGAGGGAGCAGGTCTGCATGGGGCCAGAGAAATTTAATTTTTAGCTTTAAAAAAAAAGTACCAGCAAATTCAATTTTTCTCACATTTAGGGGTTCTTAGAGTTATACCAGCTTGCATAACTAGTATATTAGAGAATGTGTTACTATGGGTGATTTTTTAGCACATTTATTATTTATGAAACACAGAGGAAAATAGCTAGGAATGATTATTTCAGGGAATCTCCGGTAGCTTTTATTATTATTATTATTGTATTCGGAGAAGTTGCCCCTGCTGTTTTAATTCAAACATTAAAAGTTAAATCTCTTTTCATCTCGACCTACATTTTTAAAAAGCTGCTTTAGCCCTTATTATGGAGCACAGACACTGTGTGGAAGGAAAAACCCCCAGGATGTGATCCTGTGGCTGGGGTTGGTGTGGGATCAGAATGATTCCTGCCAACACATCTGGGAAGGTAAAGCGGAAACAAAACCAGTCAGTCTCAGTCTCGGGTGGGTTCTCTTCCTCCCTCTCTCTTCCTCTCCCTCTATCCTCCCTCAGCACTGTGCCTTGCCCAGCTCTCCCAAAACATGAAACTAACACAGACTGACGAAAGCCTTCTGGTCAGGGGTGCAGGAGTTGCAACCAATATTACCTCATCTCCTCTCACAATTGACTGGATGTTGAGACAGCACAGAAAACTCCTACACTTACAGTCAACCTAGAAAATCTTACCATAGTTTGATTTTAAAATGTTCACCACAGACTTGTGTACATAAGCACTTGGTCCTCTGCTAATGTGTGGAGAGGTGGAGGCATCTTTAGGAGATAGAAGTTTGCTGGAGCAAGTGGGTCCCTGAGAGAGGGTCTTGAGGGTTATAATTGCTTTTAGTTGCAACCAGGTTTCTGTTTTTGGTTGGGCGGGATGTGAGGAGCAGCAACTGCATACACCAAATGCCACAGTGGGAGCTATTCCCATTACCAGACCTTTTCTTCCCTAAAATTTCCCAAGACTGTCAGCCAGGATACCTTCTTCCATTTAGCTGTTTGCCATAGTGACAAGTCATAATCTTAATAGGAGAGTCTCCACAAAGCTATCCAAATGGTCAATGTGCATGACAAGATAGCCAACATCACTTTTCATATCACAAATGAAAATCAAATTGCTGGAAATACAGCTCAGGGAGTAAGTTAACTCCTGCTGTGCAAGCATGGGGACCTGAGTTCAGACCCTCAGCATCCATGTAAAAGCCATGTGCAGCAGCATACATCTGTAACCACAGTTCATGGGGCCAAGACAGGATGGTCCCTGAAGCTCATTGGCCAGCCAACCTAACCAAATTGCTGAGTTCTATGTTCACTGAGAGACCTTGACTTGAAAAGTGAAGTGTAGACTGGTCAGTGAAGATACCCAGTATCAACCACTGCCCTCCACATGGGCATGCACACACACAGACACACACAGACACACACACACACACACAAACACACACACACACACACACACACGTCAATAATACATACACCATAAACACACGCATCTCCCACATATAAAGAAATGAAAATCCTAAAGTAATAGGCTTTCTCTCCCATTAGCACAGCAGCTGTATTTGTTTAAAGGAAGGTCAGTGTTAGTGATGATGAGAGAAACTGCAACCCTTGTGCTTTGCTGGTGGGAATGTACCATGGGGTGGGTGCTCCAGAAATCAGTGTAATGATTCCCAAACTCATGGCAGTGGACAGATGTGTTTTAGGTTTTCATTACTGGAGCAAAATTCCTGAGATGAAGAACCTACCAGAAGGAAAGATTCATGTTGGCTCATTATTTCTGGAATTGCAGGGGATGGCTGGCTGACTCCCTGGTTTAAGGCCTGTGACAAGATAAAGCATGATAGTGAAAGCACATAGTGGGACAAAGCTGCTCACCTCATGGTGGCCACAAAGCAATGTGGTAAATTGCATCACCCTGACAATACCTCCTTATTCAAGAATGGAGCTACTGGTGTTTGAAGGGATATGTCTTATGAGTCCTTTTGCTCAGGTGAATGGATTGGTAAGGAAGATGGTGTCATACTTTGGATGCCACACAGAAGATATATGTAAGCCACATGACTGGCTTAGCCCAGCCACTCAGTGAGAAGTCACTCAGATAGCTTTAGCAGATAGCCTTACCTTGCCCAACTTTCTTATCAACACAGTGCAGTGGTAAAGACACTCAGGCCAAAGCTCCATGGGGAGAATTCAAGGAGACTGCATGCCTCCCAGCATCAAGTTAATGCTCAGAGTGCTGAATTCAAACTGTGCCTGATGCCTTTCCTCGTTAGAAGGTGGAGTCTATTTCTATCTTTGTAGAAAGTAAGATAAAAGCAGCACTGTGAGACTTCCACAACCAGACACAAGATTACCTTGCTCTCTTTCTCATCTCACAAAATAAGAAATTATTACTATCATCAAATATCAGGGCAATTTGTCCTAAGAAGGAGATAAAAGACATAAGTCACATAGTCAATAATTTAATCTACCCTCCTCCATCATCCTTGAATAGTCATCAGTGTGTTCTTCATCCCCAGCCTGCATACACCCAAGCACACCCAAACACACACACATACACACACACACACACACACACACACACACACACACACACACACTTGTAGACGAATTTCTAAATGGTCTTATTAAATAAGAAACACAGAGCCAAATACAGAAGTAATAGCCAAAGAGATCAGAGCAATAGCCACGACTAGCTTTAGCTTACCATCAGCAGTAGCTTCCTCCAGAGAGAGCTTCTTCCTGTCTCACTTGTGTTTTTATTGCCTTTCTGTTCTGATTTCTCATTGCCTCCAAGCCCAGCCACATCACTTCCTCGTCATTGCCTGTCTATACAGACCTTCAGGTCTCTATGGTTTGTACTGGGATTAAAGGCTCTTGTCACCACGCTTGGCTGTGTCCTTGACCACACAGAGACTCTGCCTGCCATGTGATTAGATTAAGGACATGTGCTACCACCGCTGGACTTCTGCTTAATGGCTATTTGACCTCTGATCTACAGGCAACTTTATTTATTAACATACCAATAAAATATCACATTTCATCACAAATAAAATATCACCACACACATGGTTGATATCTTACTCTTGAATGATTTGCCTCATTTTAAAGGTGGTTAGCAGCTTTGAGAATGAAACTGACAGATAAATAGGATGCCTCCTTTGCTTTATTGAAAGTGGTAGAAAATGCCTTTTGGTGGTTAGGTAAGTAGAGAGTGACCTTGATTCTTAGGCAGGCCATCTAAAATTACAGGATTCTGTTGGGCAGGGTATCTCTCTTCTAGGTCCTTGACTGATGAATGTGACCCATGCTGAATGAAAACTTGGGTTCCTGTGACTAGAGACCGGCATACACCAATGTGTAAATATGACTCCTTTGCTGATAATAGCAAGGAAGGAGTTGCCCAATTGGGAGTTCATGAATATAGTTAGGGTAGCCAAGAGAGTGCCTTCTCAATGCAGTGTTTGCCTACGCTAGGCTGACTCGGGGCATTTCCTTACTTCTGAGGGTTACTTTCTGCTCTGAGGGTTCAGCTCTCATGCATTTGTTGGATGCTGGCCTTAATTTACTGTGTTGCATTTGTTGTGAACTGTGGAAGGATATTACCTTAAGGATATTCTTTTGAATATTAAATTAGAATAAATTAAGGCATGTTGCCTATTAAGCCTAAATCAGAGTTGAGTAATTGCCTTCTACTTTATGCCGCTAAGTTTGTTGAGGATGTAAGATATTTGTTTTAATTACCAAGTTGTTGAACTGACTCTCAATGAGCGTGGGCACAAACATGGATAAACAAAAACTTTTGGGTGGCTCCATGACCTTTAACTAATGCCTAATTGGATACATTTCATTAGTAGTCTTCCTCTGATCATCACTTTTTTCCTTTGTCCAACACTGAGTAATTGACTCCCTACCATTTATCCAGCATCATAATTTGCTTTTGGAATGGTAGTCAGGTCTATGTTTTCTCAGTGTTTAAATTTTTGCCTCAATACTACAATGTAAATGATGGCCTGTACACGCAGCGGGCACACAACTGTCATGAGCCTATTGTGATGGTTTCTCACATTCTCTTGATACAGCAGCTAAGACTCCTAAGAGGGAGCATGAAGTTAGTTTTCAAGAAAATGACCTCACATAACTGGGGATGCACATGGTCCTGGACATTGAAATTCTGAACTGATTCTATAATTCTTAAATTTTGTATTGGTAATGCCAAATAGAGAAAATACTGCATATTAGCACCTGAATAGATTTGTTCTTTTCTTCTGACCTTACTCATGAAGAAACAATAGCCTGAAAAAATTTAGCAGCTTTCTAAGTGAGACCATCGGTTAATAACATAGTTGGAAATCACAACACAGGATTCCACACTACTAATATGCACTTTTCATGAGTGAGAAATAGATTTTCCATGCTTTCAGAATTTGAACACACAAAAACTATACCCTTTCTCTCCTTTCACACACAAATATCACATACAAATATATGACATGGTATGTGAATCTGGGCCAATTTTGCTTGAAATGATAATCAAATACAGTGTCTAGAATAACAAAGAATATAAGGATATATAACTTGGTTTGAAACTTAGCTTCCTTGTGAACGTGTGTGTGTGTGTGTGTGTGTGTGTGTGTGTGTGTGTGTGTATGATTTATCTTGAGGTTAATGAATGAGCCACATGAAACTTAAACCAAATTTCAGAATTTTCATTAAGAATGTATCACATAGATGGTAGAAGATAAATGTCAAGACTCCTGGTGATTTACTATCTATTACGGAATTCTACTCCATAATACATTATTTAATCAAAACTCCCACTTAAATGAGACAGTAAAAGTGGCATGGGTAATATTTAAAGTTTGCATAATTCACACTATACATGCATATTTTTAAGGCATAGATAGCTTGTGTCTGATGTGAGCATGAAGTCCCTCTTGCTGCCCATTTGGGTCATAACATAAATGGTGAAGTAACTGCTGTGAGTTGCTGTAGCAAGCCTGAATTTTGTGAGCTCTTTAAAGTCAAAAGAACAAATTACAATGTCTGTTCTGTGTTAGACAGTTCCAGGGCCTTAAAGATTTAGGACCCACTAGAGCTTCTCTAATCTTCTCTCTGTCTGTACAGCAAAAACTGATGTGTATGGGATGATGGCTGCACTTCAGGTCCATGTTGATGAGAGGGAGAATGATTCTTTGATTCTTGAGTGAAATTCCTCTAAATATAGTCATTCTTATACAGGGAACCAGGAAATTGTATATTTAGAGACTGTGTGTGTGTGTGTGTGTGTGTGTGTGTGTGTGTGTGTGTGTGTGACTGTGTGTGTACTCAGAGGGCAAAAGAGAGCATCAGATTCCCTTGGAGCTGGAGTTGACTGTAGGACACCCAAGGGCACTGGAATCTGACCTCAGGTCCTCCTGGTTGTACAGCCAATGCTCTTAACCACAGAGGCATCTCTCTCCAGCCCCTTTTGCTATTTTTAAAGAAGTGATGTTGTGTAATTGGCTTGCAATTCCTGTAGTTACTGAGGAATCATAATGCACTATGAAACACCCAGCTGGAGTTAACCAGAATAAGCCTCATTTTATTTTTTAAAATATTTTTGGTAATTTCATACATGTTTAAACATATTTTTGTTTTAAAATTTCTGTGGCTTTCAGCAAGGAAACTAACTAGACAGAACCTCAATCTTCTGAAACCGAGGAAATCCCTAATTTTTAAATATGTGAGAAAACCGTCAGGTTAGAGAGAGGTTTCTGTACATACTGCTCTTGTAGAGGACCTGAGTTTAGTTCCCAGTGCACATATTGGGGAGCTCACAACCACCTGTAACTCCAGCTCCAGGAGGACCCAGTTCCTCTGGCCTCTGCAGGCACCTATACCCACACAACCTCCAAACACATGTGATTAAAGTAAAATAAACTTTTAAAAACTAAAGTCTTCTACTATACCACAAGAGAGCCATGAGTCTTTAACCCATTGTTCATTTCCCATACAAGGACTGTGCTGACAGATTTCTTTTTTATTAAGAAATTTTTTATTCATTTTACATACCAAAGATCCCCTCTTTCCACTTCCCACCCCTCCAGCATCTCCCTCCCAACCCACCCCCCATTCCCTCCTTCAAGAAGGTAAGGACTCCCATGGGTAGGTTCATTTAGTAGAGGCAGGCCCAAGCCTGCCCCCCCTGCCTTAAGGCTGTGTGCGGTATCCCATCATAGGTAGTAGACTCTACAAAGTCAGCCCATGCACCAGGGATGGATTCTGATCCTACTCCCAGGGGGCCCCTTAAGCAAATCAAGCTACACAACTGGCTGACAGATTTCTTAAAGTAACTTGCCCCTGTCTTCAGTAGACTTGAAATCTGCACAGAGGCTCTCTTCCCTCCTCAGTTGTGTTCTCTTCCATCCTCCATAACTGTCATGTGTCATGAGAATGGATTTGCCTATGACTCACACCTCACATGACACAATAGGTCATAGGTATAGACTTAATGGTAAAGTGGGGGTGATAGGAGACTGTAGAAACCCTGTATCAGTGTGCTCAACTATGAGTTATGGTCACTGCCTCAAGAGGTGAAAGGCTTATGAGATTGTACTTGCAGCTCTACTAGGACTGAAAGAATCAAAATGAACCTAAGAACACAACCAATATCTGTGTCCTAGGAGATGAAGGCAGGCTCTTTGTCTTTGGTGATAAAGAGTTTGTAGAAATCTGAGTATAGGGAGAGATGCAAGAGTGGAGTAGATGGGATTAAAGATCTAAATGACATGAAGGTGTCTCTACCGGACACAAATCTATATTGTGAAGTATTAATGACTGCTAAAAAACAAAACAAAACAAAAAACAAACAACAATAAAATCAAAGAAATCTCTTGAGAACAGGGAAGAGAGGTTTAAAAGCGCTATTCTGTATTATCTTCAAGCCACTTTCAGGAAAGATGGTGGTCTCTGAATGGGCTAATAGGAGAGCTGTCCTCTGAAGATTCTAGGTGGTACTCACCATCTGTGTTGTGTCAAACACAAGGTCTGATGACTATCACAATTGACATTAGAGACTCAACATTATTGTCAGTTTTGTGAGATATTTCATGGTGAATGAAGCAAACTGAATTTGCTGAAGACGGCCTTATTTAGGCTCCACTGCAGAGGCTGGAGGGGCAACCCCTGATCATATTCTATGAGTTACTTGTCTCATTGCTCTAGATGAGACAATACCCTAACAACAACACAATACAAACTAAGGGAGGAAGGGTTTCAGCAGGTTATGTGTTGGGAGATAGTCTATCATGGTGATAGGAGCTTGAGGCAACTGCTCACATTTTATCTGTGTTCAGAAAGAGAAGAGCAATGGATACTCATCCTCAGCTCATGTTCTGTATTTCTACCAAGCCCATGGAGTGGGGCTGCTCATAGTTGAGGTCAGTCTTCTCACCTTGATTAACTCAATGTACATCATCCCTTATGGGAATGCCAAGAAGTTTGTCTCCTAGATGATTTGAGAACCTGTTGAGTTGACAATCAAAATTAATCATGATACATCTTGATGCTGGAAGTTATTCATGCCTAGAGAAGATCTTGTTTGTCTAGTGAACTGAGCAGATTCACCTGCTTGAGCAGTGTGTATGTCAATTGCCAGTGGATTCCATATTTGGTATCTCCAAAGTGTCCATGGCCAAATGGGGTCTACTGTGCTTGGAAGGTTACACAAGCATCCCAAGGGGCTGATTACAATACATATAAATGGTCCTATTGTTTTCTGGTGGGATGTCTCTGAAGAACATGTTACTCTGTTGAGTCAGGGTCCATGCTAGGTCTAGGTTATACTAAAATCATACCCTGCTAAGCCACTTCCCAGAATACCCTAATCATTTGCAACCTTACAAGAGATGATAGCTTAGACCACAGGGGAGCAACAAGTGCCTGGGTTCTGGCTTTTTTTGAAGAACAAATGAGGAATTTGTTTTTAAAGTGACTAGATTTACTAAATCTCAGGTCACACCATGAACCACTTTCCAGTTTTTGTAAGTTCTGCTTGTACATCACAGTCTCATAAATGCAGGAATCTGTGATCCAATAGCTTAAGACATGGTTTACAATGCAACTTTTATAGGCTTAGGTGAACCCCTTATAACAAGGTTCCCTTGTGTAGGAGCATATGCTGCATTCAAGTTAGAAAAGAACCCTTGGCCTAGAGAGTTTTGATCATGTTATGCCAGAATCCAATTAGCAACTTGAATTGATTGGTGATGTCTGATTCCTGTGTGGGTGGAAATTTGCAGCTCTCAGCTGTTCTGTCCATGAGAATGAAGGCAGCCTGAGAAGTGGCAGATTGCTGTGTTGAGTGCTCTTTGCCCCTCCTGGGTAGAAAGGGTCATGACCTTCAGCAGCACTTATTCGTATCTTACCATTCTTCACCCCATGTTCTAATGCATTATTCAGGCTTTGTGAGATAGAACTGAGACCATCTCTGTACCCAGAGCTCCTTTGCTGGGATCACATGGAGGTGGGGGTGCAGAAACTGAGATAAGACTGTGAGAAAAAAGGCTGTGGTCTCAAGCTGCTCTGAAAATCACATATGAAGCAAAGCTCTGGCTCAGCCACTTAAACGACACATGTCCATGGGTGAGTCATTTGACCTCTCTTAGCCTGTCATTATGGTGATAAGAGCTTACACATAGGTATTTTTCCTGGAGCAGGCACTTAATGACCACTTGCTGACCTGAACTGTATTTTCCCTTCTAGATGACCTTACGGGAATGTCTACTCAAAGGTGCCAGATTTTCTTTTTTTCTTTTAAGACTTAAATATTTTTTTATTATTTCAATATAATCTTTATTAATTATTTGAGAATTTCATGCACTAATACAATATGTTTCAATATTTTCACTTCCTACTCCTCCCCCTAACTCCTTCCAGGCCCACTTGCCCCACCCAAATCCATGTCCTCTTATTTTTCACGCCCTACATACCGCAGTTTGCTGTTCATGTGTGTATGTGCAGGAACATGGTCAACCTCCCCATGACCACACACTTAAGGAAGACTGGCTCTGTGCTCTAGCAGTCATCAGCTTTCAATAGCTCCTTAGCTAGGGGCGGAGTCTCATCAGCCCCTTCCCCCTTCATGCCAGAATGTTAAGTAGTTTTGTCTTGTTCAGTCAACAACTTCTATGAGTTCCTAAGTGCATCAGTTCTGAAATGTCTAAGACATATTGTTTCTCCCTGGTCTTCCCCAACCTTTGTCTTTTACGATCTTCCCACTCATCTTCTGTGATAATTCCCTGAGTCTTGAGGGGAGGAAGTGTGATATAGATGTCCCACTATGGCTGAGAATTCCACAGACACTTGTTTTATGTACTTGGACTATCTGTGAGTTTCTGCATTGACTATCATCCACTACACAAGATAGCCACTCTGATATGGACTGAGAGCTGTGCTATTTTTATTTTTAAGATGGGACATCTCCCATTTAGTCATACTTTTGGTAAAAATGCTGCTGTGGCTATACAAAGCAGAACTTTTCTTCTTGGGCTAAGTTTATATTTATCTGTTTATAAATCCACAACTTTGCTGTTAACCTTATAGAATAGAATCTGTCTGTTCCCAACTTTGCCGTTGGGGGAAACTCACTCTTTGGATGTGGTACAGCTGGATTCCCAAGAGCCTTTGGCTTGAAATTTCTATTGGGGTATCTATAGCCCACTCTGTCAACACACACATGTCACGCTGCAGCCCTTTCTATGGTAGCTGCATGGATGGCTATAGATAGGGGTGCAGATGCCTTTCCTTCCTTGCTCTTAAGGTAGAGTCATTTGAGATTAGAAGTCAGCAAGTATTTCTCAGCAAAGAACCAGATACAGTAAACATTTTAGAACTTGGGAGCCATATGGTATGTATAACATCTCCTCAGTGGTGCTGCTATAGTGAAAACATGGAGAGCTATGGACAGTAACATATGGGCGTGGCTGCCTTCCAATCAAACTTTATGTACAAGAGTAGCCAGCCAGCCCAATATGACCATCTGGTCTCATACTGACCCTGAATAGAGTATCTGTGCTGTGAGAGGTGTGTTCTGTGTATTTTCTGAGCTCTGTCATAGAAATAACTCTTGTTCACAGTGTTAACTGGCCTGGTAATGGATTTTTCTGTTAGTGTCTTTACATCCTCCACTCTCTTGGATATCTCTTTATATTTGCTGTCTGGATGCAAAACCTTTTTTCTATAAACATCAAGATTTACTATACATGTTTCAGTTGTGGAATCTGTGTCAGTTGCTTTTCTGTTGCCATAATAAAATAACATCACCAAAAGTGACTTAAGGAAGAGTTTGTCTTTGCTTACGGTTCCAGAGGGATAGAGTCCATCGTACTAGAGAGAGCATGGTACGGTGGCAGTAACAGAGAGCTGGCTGATTGTATTTTCAACTGCACATAGGAAGCAGCCAAAGAACAGGAAGTAGGGCAAGATTCTAAACCCCCAAAGCCTACCCTTGATTCAGCAAGACCAATTTCCTAAAGGTTCCACAACCTCCCCAAACAGTGCTACCAACAGAGGACCAAATGTTAGAATGTAAGAACCTATGGGGGAACATTTCTCATTCAAACAACCATGGAACCCTTGCAGCCTGTGTTTGAGTGCCAACCCTAACATTCCCTCACTATATTACTTTAAGCAAGTGATTCTACTTGCCTTTTTGCTTCAGGCTCCATACCCCATGACTGACAGACTATTTGCAGTGTCCATTAAAGCACAGGTGGGAGGGTATGGGGAGGTGAGGTCTGTTGTTAGTGACAAAGGTTGGAGAGAGCAATGGTGGTTGTGACACTTCCTGTGAGAAGAAAGCCTTCAACTCTGCACCAGCTCTGTGTCTTTTAAGAATCTCTCAACACAATGATCCAAGGTTTTCTCGACTTTGTCCATTTTCCTCCTCTGTCTTGGAGCAGTGTCTCCTTTTCCACTAGTTAGGTGTGTTAATATGATCATGACCTGGATATAGACTTGGAACCTGCACACCATACGTTCTCATTTCTAAGAGAAGGCACAGATGGGTACATGGAGCTTCTGCCTCCAGCTGGTCATATTTCAGTCAGCTGGGAACATATGCTTTAAGGAAAGATGTAGGAAAACACTTGAATAAAGCAGGAGGAGATGGGGGCTGAGAGAAGTCGTCCTGTCCTATGAATGGGCCTTCATTCTGTTCCTCTTTGCAGCCAACTTTCTGGGAAGCGAATGCTGCTCCTGGAGCCAAGAGGAACTAGATTTGATTTCTGCTCTGCTGTGGCCTCTCCAAATATGAATTGAGGGTGAGGCAGAGTTCCTTCTCTCTTATTTTACTCCTACACCAGCATCCCTCTACCTGGTATGGTGTGGAGTGACCTCTGTTCCTTCACAGTCATCTTTTCTCTGTTGGCAGTGGTCTCCTTGAGCACACCTCCTGTCCTGTACAGAAGCACACTTATCTGGGACTGGCAGCCTCATATGTACTATTGTAGTCTTATCCTGTTGAGTCACAGTTATTAGTTTGGCTGTCTCTCCCCCACCTAAAACCCCCTCCAATACCCTCTATGCTATTCCCATATTGCAAACAAGGATAATGACTCAGCAGTTCGTATTCCCAGTGCCTGGCACAGAGTTACCATCTGATAAATGTTTGATGAGTTGAATTAGATTGGAGCTGAACAAATAGAGAGTGTATTTGGCAATTATTCTCCAGGCTTAGAAATGCTACATGAGCAAGGAGACTCACTGCTATTGCATTAAGATGATACAGTGGCCATCCAGGTGTCAGGTGTTGTAGGTAGAAGTTGTGAGTTGAATTTCTCTTAAAAATGAAAGATGGGGGTGGAGGCAAGCTGAGTTGACTAAGGATAAAAGGGTATTTTAGGAAAACAACTCTGGAAGTGACTACTAAGAAAAAAAATGCAAAAAGTCACCACAGTGGTCAAGTGGCTTTCATTCACTACCACCACAGGGCCTTATAACAGATACTGGTGGCTTTATTACTTGCCTCAGTTTGTCCAGTTTAAAGCATTGTTAAAGGCTGTGAGAATGTACAAAACATGGCAGAGTTGTGCATCCTTTGGAGGCATCAGGTCAGCTTCCTATGAGCTGAAGATGGAGCTAAGCTAATGATTACTCGGTGGTGATCCAGATAACTGCCACTGCCTAATAAGCCACCAGATATGTCTTCATCAAGACTCTTTTGAGTCACCCCAGGAGTTAGTCCTTTAGTTACTTATCTATTGATTTGTAGGCATAGGTGTGTATGTATGTAGGGGAAGTAGATGTACACATGTGTGAGTATGCATGCAAACTTTAGAGGATGACTCTAGGTGTCATTCCCCGAGAGTCATCTACCTTATCTTTTGAGACAAGGTCTTTCATTTGTCTGAAGCTCATAGCCAGCCCCAGGGATCCATCTGTCTTCACCTTTCCAACTGTAAGATTGTAGGTGTTTTCTATCTCACCTGGATCTTTCTTATGTAGGTTCTAGTGGTTTAACTCAGGTCCTCATGTTTGCAAGGCAAGCAGAGTTCTTGCTGAGCCACTTCCTCAGCTCTTAATCATAACTGTCCTAATCATCCAGAGGGGCTGAGTAGGGGGTTGGTATAGCTGGAGGTTGTCTTTAAAGACTTCCTCTCTCACACTTGATGACTTCAGGCCAACCTTCCATCTTAAGTGTGAATACCAAGGATCCTATGGCTCAGACATCAAGTCTCCTGAGTTTAGGGGAAGGGCATGAGCTCTACCACTTGATGTAAGAATAGCAACATTATGAAAAAAATGTATGGGAGGGAAGGATTGTTGCACATGATGCTGAAAAAGTTATCCATCCTTTCCGGGAACAGGTGCTTTTTCCCTGCATGTCCCTGTATACTCTGCAGAGTGCTAAGCTCATGCCTTGGGTCAACTGGGCAATTCTGAGAAAGAAATCCTTTGCTGTCATCTTTAAGGAGGGAAAATAAATTCTATTCATTTTTATAGATTTCTGCTTCCAAAATAGGGACCCCTAAATGAAGCTCTCCTGGCCTCCAAAGGTGTTCAGAGATCAGTCTTTTGATTTTCCTCCTGTAGAAAAAAGAAAAGAAGGAAGGAAGGAACGAACGAAGGAAGGAACAAAGGAAGGAACAAAGAAAGAGGAGAAGGCCAAAGTCAAAACTTCTGTATTTATTGGCAAAGTAAAGTTAGGTCTATTGGAAACTGAAGACAACAAAAAATGTTGCTACAAGAACTGTGAGCCCTCACCTAGCCTGGAACTCTATCACAAGGGACAATTTCCAAGTTGCAGGTGGAGAAATCAGGCCACTTGTATTAAAAACATTTTGCAAGTCCTTATACTGGGGAAAAGCAAGATAGCTGTGTATATCTTTTAGTTGGAGGAAAAAAAGAACATGGTCATAGTGTTCTTTTGTATTTTGCTAAGATGTGCATGTATCCATGCTTTCAGATTTTTATTGCCTATTGGAATCTTTCCTCAAATAAAGCTCAATTTAAGTTAATTTAAGATGATAAGTGAGGCTGAGTTGTGACCCAGGACATCTAGAGACACTCTTGGGGAAAGTTTAAGAATTATTAACATAGACCACACACAGCCCTACATCCACATGCATATCTATCCAGTACCCCCACATGTATAAGGTGATGATAGTAACTATTAGAGACTAACTTTTAAATATCAAGAGTTCAGACCAGTGCAAGCAATATCCACAAGAGACCAGAACACTAATGGATGGGTGAGTTAATTGTCTTCCTATGGCAGCCAAAGGCAGGTGTTGTTGTAAAGCTTTTTGTTGTTGCTGTTCTTGTTTTTCCCCCTTTAATCATGACCTCCTTGTGTTAGCTCAATGTTTGTTGTTCTGACAAATATCTAAGATGAACAATTCAAGTGACTTCTTTTTTTGACATACTTTCAGAGACTTCAGTCAATGGTTACTTGGGCTTCATGGTTCTGGACCCAGAAGGTATACATCATAATGCAGGGTGTAATCAAGAAGAGCTGCTCACATCCTGATTATCAGGAATCAGAAAAACAAAGAGAGGGTCAGACACTGGATGTCCTTTTCAAAAGCACACACCAGGCCTCCTCCAAACAGGCCTGACTGCCTAATAGCTCATTCATCTAGGAACTGATCAATGGGCTAACCACTGATTGATAAAGGTAGAATCATTTGGCCCCATCTCTTTCCCAAGCAACAAGGCAGGAGACTTATGAATGGCAATTTTATATTCTAGCAATACCCCTATTATGAAAGAAAAGTAACCTAAAATAAGTGTTTGCTGTTTTACTTAGCCAATAGGTTTCAGTCAGAAATCAGGATGAGATAATTAGCCAAGAGAGCACATCACAGAAATGACAGGGGAGAAATAAAACTTCTCAACAAGCCTCGGGGCCCACATAACCAACCACACCCAGAGCGTCAATCACCTTCCCAGGCATCTTCGAAGGTAGGGTTTAGATCTAGTAGCTGTGATTTATTTTAGTGTCAAAGAGTTATTCACATATTTATGTAGGAAGAAAGTGGCAGATCAACAGCGCGTAGATTACAGAGGTAGGATGTCGTAAATCAGCACGGTGATTCTGGTCAGCCTGCCAATTTTGACACAGAGACTTGCTTATTTATGGCATTTTAAGGTCTGAAGAGTTGATTTATAGTTGCAATAACACACTGCCATCCATTAGTAGTTCCGGCATGCTTAGCTATGGCCTTCTTTGCATTTAATGATTGGCAATTTTTATATTGTACAGCTATAAATTGTCAAGCAGGAACAAAGCTCACTTTAAAATATAATTTTGTTAAAATATTAATTTTCAGTAAGATATAATGCTGAAGATAAACTACAATGCTAGCCTCACCCATTGTCCTGACCCATGCAATATTAATTACAACCATAACTGGTTGAAGTCCCACAATCTTTGGGAATTGTCATATTCAACCACCTCATTTTATTAGGTGGGCTACTATGGGTGGATAAGGAATGAGTTTGGGAGGGTGTTTTTTTTCCTGGCATTTGTCTGGTTCTCTTGAGGCATTTGTTACAAGGGCAGATTTATAATTCGTTGAACTGTCGGGGCTAAGTTCCAAAATGGGGGCACTCCAGAGGCCTGAGGCAAGACCAGACCTGAGGCCAAATTTGGAGACAACTGGGAGGGTTCTAGTCCCCTTCAATATTGCTTATCAATCTTGTACCTCTCTGCCACTTATTTCAAGTCTGAATCTAGGTATTCTCAAGTAAGCAAGGGCAGACACTACTACCTTCCCAGGCTGTTCTGAGAATAAAATCCAACACAGTGAGAGGTCACTGCCAAACTATCCACAGCCTTCAGTAAATTAATTTCTCTTCTTCAGCTCTAATGCTTCTCTCTTTGTGTACATGTGCATATTCCTGCACTGCACACATCTTCTGCACTAATTGATTAATTTTTTGAATATCTTTTACAACATTCCTTTAGCTAACGATCCTTACAAGAAGCATACTCCCTCAAAATGTGAGTATCATGGGATTATGTCAGCTCATTTGCTTCTCCTAAGGGCAGATTTCTGTCCCCTCTGAGCACCTCACTGTAATATTGGTCTCATAGGCTGGTGTATTCTTTTGCTTGTGTCACAACAATAAGAGAGTAAAATAATCTCACTTCACATTGTTCCCTATCCAGACATGCCTTTTAATGAGGATGTGAACTACCTCCCCATTTTCATTAAGCTGGCTGTCTCCCCTATGTTCTACAAATCTGAATGGGGGGCTGCAGAGGCAGAACTATGTGCCAGCCTCTCATAGATAAGATGAAGAGGGGGTGGGGAGGGGAGCCCTGCTCAGAAGAGCCTTTGCAGAAGCACGTCTACTTTGTTTTTGGAGTGAGAGTAAGGAAAGTCAGGAGAGAAGAGCCTCTGCTTCAAAGGGTGGGACTCTACAGAGGCTGGTGCAGTGTCTTTACATTGCCACACTCAGACTCCCCACTTACCAGTGCCTATGTCGGGATGCTATCAAGTGCATTGATTCTGGATGTCTTCATTGTCAAGACTAGCATTCAGAGGGCAAGCAGGGTCTGCTTTTCATTCCCAGAAACCCTTAGATTTTCCAGGAGAGAGAGAGAAAGAGAAAGAGAGAGACAGAGACAGAGACAGACAAAGAGACAGAGACAGAGAGATAGACACAGAGAGAGACAGAGAGAGTGACAGAGAGAGACAGGGAGACAGAGACACACAGAGAGACAGAGACAGCGAGACAGAGAGAGCACCATGTGCAGAAAGTTGTCAAACTGTTTCTCAAAGCCCTTAGTAGATGTTTTCATTGAGAAATCAAGACCTAGAATGAAGAAGGGAACTGAAAACCAAGGGCAAATCTGAGTAGTTTTGGTTCTTGCCTCAGTTCAGGTGTGGGAGACAAGACATGAAAGATGGAGTTGTGGTGTTCCTTCTCTTCCTTTCCTGCCCTTAGAGGACCAATTTCCCACTGGTCTATTAGAGCACATTCAAGGACTGCTGGAATAGATGGCCTTTGGGAGTATTCACAATCTTCTTTTGTGTTTCTGGTTGGGTTCCGTTGGATACTTCCGACTTGGTGTGGCTTGGGGCTGGTGTTATCAGAAAGTTCTGATGGTGCATAGGGTCTAAGGAGGCTTTTTTCCCTCAATTGTCTATTAGGTCACAGGTTCCCTTGGATGAAGTAACTCAGTGATCATCTAGGTATGTCTCTTCCCACATAGCTTTCCCATGTAGTTACTTGGGTTCCCTCACAACATGGCAGTCATAGACTATTCAAATCCCATCCCCATAAAGGCACCTGACTTTCCTAACCACATGTTCCAGGAGGTTCAAAGAAGTCACAAAAATTACTCCCTAAGAATTCTCTGCATTCGGCAGGACCAGCCCGAGTCCACTGTGTGGGGTGGGAGGAGGTCACACAGACACACAAGGATGAAGATGCACAGTGAAGGCGGTGCCATCTCTAGCTCTCAGCGATGTTGAAGTAGCCCCATATCTGAGCTGCAAAAATGGGTGATGGGATTTCATTCCTCTTGTGAAAAGCAGGAGGAGGGGAACGCTAACTTAATGTGGGAGGGCTACAGAAGTTGAGGCACAGCAGTTTTTCCAGTAAGCTTGGCCGTCTTTGCTGATCCCTGCACTCTACAGCCATTAGCAGGCTGGGCAATGCTTTGGTTTATGAGGCAATTATTCCAACACACTCTATTCAAAATACACATTAGAACTTAACCTTCTGAATTCTGAAGTCGCATTTTATCACCCAACATTAGAAAAGAGACATAGTCAGCATATTTCCCCTCTTTTATGATCTGGTATCATTAATGAAGCACCGGGCAAGGACCTTCTCACAATTCTTCCAGATAATTTGTGACACAAAAGGCGTCCTGCGATACAATTGTCTATTGACTTATTCAACAACACTGAAAACACGTGGATCGTTTTCCAAACAAAGCCAGAGAATGAACCAGCTGAAAGCATGGGCTCCTCCTGGAGTCCTGACAGTGCGATCGGTCGGAGTAGATACGTGAGATACGGGAGAGGCAGAAGCAGGGATGGAGACTTAATATGGAATTTCTAATTAGGGTCACGTGCTAATGAACTCCCTCTTCATGTTAGTTTTATGCTGCTTCAGAAATTTTTTATCATATGCTTAAAAATTTATGGCCAGAAACATTAATGAAAATGAGGCGTGAATTGGAAATTGTATCATTATGGAGATGAGGGTGGCCCGGCATTGATAATTTTCAAGGAGGGATTTTTTTTTCTTTATTGCTTTTTTTTTTTTTTGAGAAGTTGAGAAAGGATACAGGTGAAATTAATGGTGAGGCTTTTTCTCTATCCTGACACAGGCAGTGTGGTTCTATGTAAAGTTATAAAAGTTTGATTTTAATAAGATTCTGAATTAATTATAAAGAGAATATTAATCATAATCGGAGTCATTTCTCAGACTAAAACTCTACCATTGCAGTAATATCATAGTTCTTAAGTGCACTAAGATATGCGTTTTCTTTCTCCCCTGGCTTTGTCTTTTCGGAAATTAAAATTCACCTTTTCAAAAATTCCGTGGGTTAGAAGCCCAGGATTTCTCAGCTGTGAAATGTCCACCTGGCATCCGAGTGTTCTGTAAAAGTACCTCTTCTTGCTCAGCTCTCGGTGACAGGCCCATTCTGCAAGGCTGTGGTTCCAAAAAGGAAGAGGGTGCAGGCACATGTGACTTTCTCTGCTTTTAATCTCAGAAAACAGTTGTTTGCGATACATGCGATGACCGTGGAATTTGAGTGGATTTCCCGTAGGGTGAGTTTGGATTGTCTAAGAATTTTCCTTTAAGCGTGTCCCCACAGAGGTGATGGCAAAGTTGAAATAAAATCACATTTCTAGGTTTGATCTCCAGGGAACACCTTGGTTTTTCTCTTATGGTAACCGATTCTATGTGCTTTTGGCACCAAGTTTCCCAGGCTTTTTTAAGGACCACTTCTTTTCTGTATCGATTTCTCTGAGCCCTTTGTAGCTCCACCCACACGGACTGCGAAGAGATGCCCTCTTACTCTGCTTCATCTCCATCACCTGTCTCCTTTCCCCTCCCCTCTGCACAGAGGACCAAGTCCTCCTGTTCCCTCCTTGCTGTCAACTTGTCTCCAGCTCTCACTAAGGCTGAGAGTGCAGGACCCAGTGTTTGATTCCTTCAACCAAAAAATCCCCAGTGATTAACGAGATAGTTCACAGGCAGAACATTGCCAAGCCAGGCCAATGAGCATACTGTGAATGTCTCGGATAGTGAGCAGATAGGCTGACTTGCTGGGAGCCTTTTCTAACCTTGTGGTGAGAACTTGCCAGAGACAGGATGGCCCCAGAAGCCAGTTTGCACTGGAGCCCGAGTCCTGAGAACAGAAGGGAGCCTTGGGTTCCTTTCAGACCATTGCTAAAGCAGATACTCCTTCTCTGTGATTATTGTTCCAAACTGCCTTGAACACAATGGCTTCAAACCACCACCACCAATTCTTTCATGGTTTTAAAGGGCAGGAACTCAGGATCACTGATCTTGTGGGCAGGTCCTTGTGACAGCCCTAGAGGAGAACCCCAAAGCTTAGCTCTTCCAGCTGGTGTGTCCGGGGGTTCCCTGGTTTGTGGCAGCCTGTGTCCAGGCTCTGCTGCTGTTTTAATGTGGCCCTCTTTCTTTCTTCCTCAATCTCTTGCTCTTTGGCAGGAATCGCCAGTGACTGAAATCAGAGCTCACTCTAATACAGGGAGGTCTCATCTTGAGATCCTTGAAAGAATGGCATCAACAAAGTTCCTGTTTCAGAGAACATAGAACAGATCATGCTCACATTCACAGCTAGAGGGGCTAAAGAGAACTTCTTTACCAGCAGGACACAATTCAGCAGCTTTATGTGATGGATAAATGCCAACTAGACAGGATCCAGAATCGCCTGGGAGACAGGCCTCTGGGAATATGTGGGATTATCTTAATTGCGATAAATACCCACTCACTGTCTGGGGTTCTGGGCTGTGTCAATGGTGGGGGCTGGAGCTAAGCGGCAGCAGGAAGTCATTGTTCTGTGTTGCAGATGGTGGTTGTGAAGTGGTCAGCTATTTGAGCTCCTCCTCCTTTCACTTCCTCAGCTTGGTGGACGACACTCTTGAACTGTGCACTGAGATCAACTGTCTCTCTTAAGTTGCTTTTGTCAGAGCATGTAACCACATCAACAGTAATGTAAACTAAGATGCTGTATGACCTGCATATTAGCCCGACTAGGTTAGAAAGTACCTTGTTCTTGTATTCTGTATCTGTGTCCTCTCGATTTCAGGAGCTGTGAGCTCAAAAATACATCAAGAAAATTCAGTTTAATGTGTAATGAGACTTGGATAGAGGAAAAGTGGGCTGTCTGATCTTGCCCAGATTCGAGAGTAAAGAGCATCACAAAGGACAGAGAGATGGGGCTCTCAGACACACACCAGCTCTATGAGACTCCAAACCCAGTCTTGTGTGCTCTGCCTGCCAGCAGAGCCTTTCCTCCTTTCTTCCTTGAAGGATCTGGAGGCCACCACTGGGTCCACAGTTTGAGGAACTTCTTGCCTGTGATTGGCACCCAAACAGCATATACTGCTTCATATTCTAAGGTTCTTCTTTGGATAATTGTGTATCAAAATGTAGTATGAAACACAGCAGGTGTATTACCCTAGAACAAACCCACCTTGGGGATTTTAAACAATGACTATTATTTAGAAATGTTTTTAAATCTTGAGATGATAGAAGTGAAGTCACAATTTTCTTTTAGGAATTTAAAATTACGAACTTGCTGTCTGAAGGCTTGGCTTTCAGCTGGAATGCCACCAAGAAGGTGGTGGCAGCAAAGGTTATCTCATATTGTCTGGATTGCTGATCCATTGTTGAATATGTCTTAGAGATTCTGAACCATTTGCAAAGGAGTGAAAACTCAATTGCAACTTATTGCTCCCACCTTAGTGATAGACTACATGATGCCCACTCTAGAGCTCCCTGAAGAAAGCAGAGCTCTGAAGACAATGAAAAGATCCCTGCTGTCGGGGATTATGGGAGAAGGATGGATGGGTGAGGAAGGAGCATGGAAGATTTTTTAATCAATAAACACGTGCTGGGGATTGTCAAACATGACCTTGAACTCCTAACACTTCTGTCTCCACCTCCCAAGTGCTAGGTTTACAGGTGCACATCACCATGAGCATTCTGCCTGCCTTCCTTCATCCAAAGTCACAAAATACACAGAATGAGCCTTGACTGTAAATTATGGGCTTAAGATGACAATGACCTGTGATGTAGGCTCCTCAGTTTTAGCAAATGCATCACTCTGGTAGAAACTGCTAGTCACAAGGGAAACAAGCCATTTTAGTACAGTGGGGACAAAGGAGGTCTCTATACCTCCCACTCACTCTGCTGTAAACCCAATATTGCTCTACAAATGAGTCTATTAGTTGCTTTTGTTTTGTTTAAGTAAGAGAAAAACAAAGAGCTTAGATTTTCATTGACAAAATCCTTGTCTCAGGGGGTTGGAGTTTTGTGATGTCAGAGGGTGTCCTTCCTGAAAGTGGTTCGGAGGCACTGACTCCCCCAACTCCTGTTGGAAGCCTTTCAGGGCTTCTTAGCAAAAAGCTTAAAGCTGTGAACCCCTTGATCTGAAAGATGCAAGTTGCGATCCCTGCCCACCAACCACTGTGAGATCCTGGGCCAGTCACTGCTTAACCTCAGTAAGCTTGCTTTCCTTTTGTAAAGTTAATCCGGGTCAACCCCTTGGAGGATTAAATGAAACAACTGCTGCACACACGTGGGATGCACTAGGTGCTTAATAAATATCATTTGGAATGACGAATTGTCATGTTATTGTCTCTAAATTTCCATGCCCACCCTAGGGTCCCTTGGGAGGATAATATGACACCTTCTTGGAGCATTAGGTAGGTTGACCCAGGGCTTCCCTGTGGGCCACCTTTGAGATAGGGTGGAATGAATTACTAAATAAAATTCTTTACTTTTTGCCTACTTTGGGGTAAACAATAAAGAACTCGGGACTAGAAGGACCTAACATAGACACATCTAAGTTTTATGGCGGTTTTTAAAAATATGAGTATAGGGGCTGTGAGGGTCAATATTCCTTCTCAACTTTATTTAGAATCATCTTGGAGACAGACCTCCAGATTGCCTATGAAAACATTTCCAGGCAACTAAAGAGGAAAAACCCATCCTGAAGGTGGGTGGCTGGGATCCTGGAGTGAATAGCCTAATAAAAGAGAAAAAGGAGAAAGCTAACAGTACCAGCACCACCACCCCCCAACACACACACACACACACACACACACACACGCACGCACGCACGCACGCACGCACGCACACACACACACCCACTCTGCTTCCTGCCTGTGCATACAGTGTGACCAGCTGTCCCCCTCTCCTGTCCCTGTGCCTTCTTTGCAGGATGGGCCATGTCTTCTCAAACCTGGAGCCAAATAAACCCTTCCTTCCTTATTTTATCACAGCAATGTGACAAGCAACTAAGAAACAACCATATTTTCAGAATTTAAAAATTAAATATAGTTGGGTTGAATGGTGAGGATAATAGCTTATTCTTCTATCCAGCTTCCAGGGTATTAAGAACTCTATAAGCCCACTTATAGTCAGTAATTTAATTTTTCACTATAATCTGATGCTTTGAATGTCCCCATTGCATCCATTTGGAAACTAGAGCATGGGGAGATTACGTTGTTTGCCCAAAGAAAAGTAGGAAAATAGAGGTAGAATATATTAGCATCATGCATGGGAGGGATTTTGTGCCAGGTCCTTTGAAGTTTTATATTACATTTTTATCTATTTATTGTGTTTGAGTGTATTTTGGGGGTACACATGTTTGTGTTGGGGGACACTTTGCTGGACTCAGTTCTTCTACCGTGTGGGTTCCAGAGGCCTGACCTTGGCTTTTTAGGCTTTGCAGCCAGAACCTTTACCCACTGGCACATCTCAGTGGTCTAGTCCCAAGTTTTGTACTGGCCTGAGTTTTACATACTTTCATTACTGCAAGTACATTTTCTGACAGAAATAGCTTAAGGAATGAAAAATTTCTTTTTCTCACTGTTTTTGAGGGGCTCAGCCTGTCATAGTGGGGAAGGTGGAGTAGAGTGGTTCAGTGACTGGGAGTGGCTGACAGAGACTCTTCACATCCTGGCACACCAGGAAGCAGAGTGACAGGAATCACCTGCTGCTAGTGACACCATTCTCAGAGATGGGCTCCCAAGAGTCCCTTTCTGAGGCAAGGGCGAGTATCTTTGCTGTTGATGGGGCTAGAGCGAAGGGGTCATTAGGCTGGTGGGAAGGGCGGGAGGATTGAAATTCCAAGAGAGGGATTAGATTATGCAGTACCTGGGTTCTAGAGATGACGAAATATATATCTCTTACCTACTCGTCATCCATGTATCTATCATTTATGGTATCTACCTTTTTATCTATCTGATATATATGCATCAATCAATCAATAATCTATTATCAATCTCTTTGTGCAACCATTTTTTATTCACACAAACTTTTATTCATTTTCTATCTTCCTGTTTGCCTATTGCTTGTTAGCTCATTTATCTGTATTTGCATCTATAAGCCAAATATTACCTATATCTATCAGTCTATCCCTTATCTATTCATCAGCTGAGTAGCTATCTACTATGTGTCTACCCTCCATTTACCCATGCATCCATTGACCTGTTTTATCAAATATATCTGTCTTGTAAATTAATTCCTTCTCCTATCCTTCCTTTTTATATATCATTATCTATTTATTTATCTTTCTATATCTATCAAAGAAATTTTATTTATCTTTCTATATATCCCTATCATTTAGCTATATGTATATTAATATCAACTATATACATATATATATATATCTTATCTTCTATGTTCTCTGTGTGTTTGTTTCTGTATCATCTAACATCTGTCTATATACCTATCTACCATCTATCTATCTATCTATCTATCTATCTATCTATCTATCTATCTATGTATCTGTCTGTCTAATCTATCTGTGGTGGGATTGAGGACATCATGATTCTTGAGCATAGAAACAGAGGGTGCTCACAACCCTTTGGGAAGATTACTTAGCAAGCAGATCATGCAGTAGTGATGTATGACCTGAAAATGGGAGTAGTCGGAAGACCTGAAGGGATGTGGGAAGGATCACAGAAACGCTCTGTTTGCTGTGTAATGCAGCACTCTCCATGCATCTCCCCGTGGAATTGTTCTTTTGTGTCTCTATTTGTCTCTCCTCTTCACACTCAGTGCAGATTGCTCAATGTGGGCAGGTATGCACTATGAAATGCTGTTGTTCTTTTCAAGAGCTTGAACCAAGATATTGGACTTGGTAGGTCCTTGGTCAAAGTGCCTGGCTGCCTGTACTCATCTGAGGGCAAGAATGGGCTCCTGGGGACATAACTGGAGGCAGCAGGTAACCAGTCCATAAGATTAAGAATTTAAGAACAGAGAACAAAGAAGCAGCCAGGCCTGCCTTCTGAGGACCTGGGTTGTCAGTCTGAAAAAAGATGCCCCTCACCCTGCTCCATTTCTTCCCACCAACCATTCTGGTGCCTGGGGTGCCAGAAGGCTGACATGCTGTGCGAGAGGCTGGCAGTTCCGCTGATGACAGCAGGAAGGTGCTGAGTCTGCATCTGGAAGGAAGCCATGCAAGCTCCCAGGGCTAGAGGAAGTGGTATCTGACCCTCGGATGAAGAAGAGAGTGAGCCTCTAGCAGGGATGCTGTGCTCAGGGATCATGGTCCACATGGCTGGTGCGCAGATGCGGCTCCCTTTGGCCCCAAGGTTGGAACCTCATCTTGCTGGGTCTCCTCCGGCTCCCTTTCAGTACAGAATGACTGACAGCCTTAGCAGGGATGATGCATTTAACTCTGCAAAGCCCCCCAGGCAAGCTGTCACTCCAAGAGAGGATCTTTGAAAAGAAGTCTGATGAAATTAGATGCAATGGAAACGATAAAAACACTGCCTTTCTTTTCTTCTCTTCTCTGTGCTCTCTACACTGGGACTTTTCCTTTGGTCACTTATTTTGTGCTCTCAGTCAGTACAGCTGACCTCTGAGAGGGTCTGGCCACTGCCCTCCCCTGAGTGAAACATAGTGCCTCCCCGTCTTTGGTTAATGTCTGCCAATTCCATGTTCCTTCAAGAAGTTAAACTTAGCAGACGTGTCAGAAAAAAATTTGGGGGTGACACGGAGAGGCACACAATGGCTCTTCCTACCTGTCAGTGCCAGTTTGCAGTGGCACAGAACACTGCATCCCAAAGGACTTGAGGAAATCCACAAGGACCTACTTGCCCACCATCTAGCACACCCACCCAGTTCTCTGCCAGCAACCGGTTACATTTCTTTTCCTTTTCCCTTGGAAACTGGATGATCCCTTCATTAATGCCAAATGTATTCATCCAGGTTTATTTTAGTCAAACATTAGGTCTTGGGGCTTCTGGGCCACTCATGACTTTTGGCTCCATGTCAGGATTGATATAAATAAGCTCATAGACAAGAGATAACCCCACTCTGATGCCCAGACAAGTAGGTGTTCAGGAATCATATTTTGAGACAGGAAAGGTTTGAGAGCAAAATCAGAATGTTGGAATCTCATGCCTTTTTCTTCTGGCATCTAAATTAGCTTCCAGCTGAGCATCATCATGACCACTAATGAAAGAAACTTCCTAAGGTGACGGTAAAAAACATCAACCTTGGACTCTTTCTGAATTTGCTTAGATGTCAAACCCAGATCCCATCACTTACTCCCTCTTTAAGTGTCAGGTGTATCCCCTGAGCAATGAAGACAGTGACAGAGGACTAGTGAAGGACCTAGAGCTTAGGGGTACAAATGCTCAACAAATACCATTTAGGCTGGAGGTCAGCCTGTGGTAATTTAAGGAGGAAAGAATCATATGGAGACAGGGATTATATTTTTGTTAAAGCTTTGGTATTTTGTTTATTATACACATTTTGTAGGAAATTTATTAAAATATATGGAACTCATCATGATCACTGGCTTCTGGTGGCCCCTTAGTCTACAGTTCTAGTTTCAGATGGATATTGACTTTCTGCTCTTAGGATGGCACAGCAGCTCTGGTTGGTTTCAACTGTCAACTTGGTTGGTTTGAGAAAGCCTAAGAGATTAATCAAGCTTATATCAGGGGATCTCTATGAAGGATTTTCCTTTCTAGAGAGGATAAGGTAAGAGGGGCCCATACTGAGTGTGATCAGCACCATCTCACACAGACCCAAATATAAGAAAGAAAGGAGAAAGCCTGGTAGCAGGGTCTCTGTCTCTGTCTCTCTCTCTCCCTCTCTACCTCCCTCCCTCCCTTCCTTCCTTTCTCTTCCTCCCATGAGGTAAGCTGCATTGCTATACCATGCCCTTCCAACATGATAAACCAGTCTGCCACCTCAAGTTGGTTTTCCCAGATATTTTGTTACATTGACAAAAAGTCCCCCCAATGCAGCAGTGTCAGTTCTGGCATCCAGAACTGTCTCAGGGGAAAACACAATGTGCCCAAAATATATGGCTGCCACATTTTGTAGATTTTACTTTACTTAGTAGGAAATCCATCTGAAATTAAAAGACAAGGAATGCTCTGTTTTCCCACAGTATTCTCAGAGAGAAACCTAGATTGCTTATATCCTCTCACCTCTGAACACAGCACCTCCTGCCTTAAAGTTGTCTCTTCTTGGCTGTGTTTGTTCAATAGACTGTTTTATCCAACCTTTGACCTCCCCATGAAGAAAGATAGTCTTAATTTGTTCAAGGTGTTATAATAAAAGATCTCTGCAATGAAGCAATTCTGAAATAGTGTGAGTTTATCATTCACATTTAAGGAGGCTGGGAAGAAAAGGCTCTTGCAGATTCCACGTCTGCTGAGGGCTTGTCTTCTATTTTCATTCTGTTCTTGTAATAAATACCATGACCAAAAGCAACTTGAAAACTTTCTGTTTGTCTTACACTCCCGCATCACAGTTCATCCCTGAGGGAAATAGGGACAATTCAAGGCAGCAACTATGGAGGTTGCTGATCACTGGTTCATGTAAATGCTTACACAGAGCTAGCAATTATTTGTGCAGCTCAACTCCACAAGCCTAGGTGTGGTGCTACATTCAGTGGGAGGCATATCCTACCACAACCACCTCATCAATCATCAATCAAGACAATCTCTCACAGACACGTCCACAACTAATCCATTGTGGGATGTTCCTCAATGGAGACCTCCTTATTGAGTGAATCTAGACATGTCAAGTTGATAGCTGAAGTTAGTTGCTGTGGCTTTAAAAACAAACAAAAAAACAAAAACAAAAACAAAAAACCATAAGAGATGGCACCTGGATCTCTTTTGTGAGGCTACTGATCCCATTAGTGCTCCACCTTCATGACCTAGTCAACTCTTAAAAGCGCTAGCTCTTCATACCATCATATTGGGTATTAGGTTGCAGCACGTGAACTTTGTGGGCAATGCATACATTTAGACCATGGCACCCGTTAGCCAGTGTGGGCCCAAGCTGTGTCCTCGAGGGAAGTCTGAGGAAAGTGCCCACCGAGAAGTCTATCCTCAGTAGAAATGAGGAAATGGTCTCTGCTAACAAGGCAGGACATGTTTGGGCAGGAGGATCGTGGGCTGTGAGGATCGTGGGCTATGAGGATTGTGAGCTGTGAGGATTGTGGGCTGTGAGGTTCCTTTCACCCCAAACAGGCACCAGGATTTGCATATGTGCATGTGCATGTAGACGTACACTTTACCCCTGGTCCCATGTGAGGACCAAAGATTGTTCAGAAGGTTCCTTCAGGAACTCCTTGCTGGGGACTGTATGAGTTATGTCTCTTGTTGCTGTGACCACGTGCCCCAGAGAAGAAAGTTAAGGTAAATGAGGTTTATTTGAGCTCCATTATGGAAAAGAAGTGTGGCAGTGACTGGTTCTATGTCAGTGGCATATGGCAGCTGCTCAACCACATGTTAGAACCCCAAAAGGCAGAGGAAGGGGATTCTTTCTGGTGCTCTTCTGGGTGTGTCTTCTGTCCTTTTTATTTAGACAAGTACTTCTGTGGAATGGTGTTACCCACATTTTGAGTGAGTCCTCTCATTGTAGTTAATACTGTCTGAGAACACCGTCACAGATACCCTCACTGACATTCTAAACCAGGCACATTCACCCTGCAGCCACACAGAGGTGTCTCACTGGCATCCTAAGCCAGAGGTGGTCACCCTGTAGCCTGTGGCTCATAAGGCTCTCAGGATAGCTTACTGTGGCCAAGCAAAATTCCAATGTCAAAAGGTTGTACATCCCTCTCTTGGGTGTTTCTTAGTCCATGAAGCTGACAAACAAAACCAACCACAACAGGGGCTGTCTTCTGTTGTCCTGGAAAGATAGTGATGACAAGGACGGATCTAATTCCTGATTGAAATGGTCAATAGAATCTATTGGCAGAAATCAGGCATTTTGTGAATGAATAAATCCCCATGTACTGAAGAAGGAAATGCTCAGAAAACAGTGTTGGATGGACAGAGACTGAAAGAAGAGGGGTCAGTGCTAAAGGCCAGATAACTGTTAACTGGGCTGGGATTCTTCTAGAAAACCTTGGGAATTCACTAACAGACTGGGGTGGAACTAAAAGGACAGGGCCAGCCCCAGAAACAGCAGGAGAACAATCCAGACAGCAGGAGCAGGTGCAAGTGCCCGGAGAGGGAAACAAGAGCAAAGAGAGTGAAGGAGCTAGCATGTGGGATCCTGCTGAGCTCTTGAGGTCATGAAGGGTAGGGTGTGTGTGTGTGTGTGTGTGTGTGTGTGTGTGTGTGTGTGTATACTATGCATATGTCTATATAGGTGCATGATTGTGCATATGTGTGCTTGTGTGTGTATGGTGTGTGCATGTGCGTGCTTTTGTGTGTGTGTGTGTGTGTGTGTGTGTGTGCTTGGCAAACACTGGAGGGTTTGAAGAGACAGCATGTCTTCCCACTTTACATTATTTAAAGATCACCAGCTGTTGCATGAAACACAGAATGTGGGGCAAGGGTGCAATGGAAACAGACTATTTCAGAATCCAGTGCAGCAGTCTTGGACAGAGGAGACTGTGGCTATTGAAGGTGCTATTTTTGGAGATGTAAACAGGGGGACAGAATAAGGTTGTGTTAAGCGAAGCCATGGGTCTGTTTTCAGAGAAAGTGGAAAGAAAAGGAATGAGAGGATTAAGAGTGGGTGCTGGGAAGGGTCTGATCACCTGTGGTGATTACGGAGGCTTGTGCACAGCAGTCCCTGTGGAGTGGACTGTGGAAACTGGATGGGTTTGAGATGCAGGGAGAATATGAATGAACATATAGCCCTCATAGACAGCTTCTGCACAGGAGAGTGACTGTGAATGGACATAAAGGCAAGGGAGACAGGATCAAAGGGTAGGGGCTGTTGTTTTTCAAAGACACTGTAGCTTATAGTAATTATAGTAAAACCAGCTTCAACTTCACTTCCTTAACTATTTTAAATCCAACTTCAATATATTAAGATGTGTTTATTATTAGGGAATAGATGTTCAGAATTCTTTCATCTTGTCTATCTGAAACTCTCTAGCCATTGGACAAATTTGCTTGCCCTGATTTCCTGGTCATTGTAGCTGGCTTTCTTGGACTGCTAGCCCCCAAATCATGATATTATTAAGTAACACACTTTACATAGTTAAACAAATGCAACATAAACAAATGTAACACATTTTTACTTAGCTAAACAAATATTCTATTCCACAACATTTCCCCCTTTTGTCTAAATAAAAAAGAAAGGTTTTAACTTTAACATAGCAAAGCTATATACAATAAGAACAATTATCAAGTAAGAATTACATTTACAATATCCTGTCCATTTATATTTGACAAACTCAGAGAAAATACTTCATTATTTATCCTATCTTGGTGAGTCCAAATTTTTATACCTAATTTACCTTCTGTCATAACTAAGGAAAACTGTAACCATCTAGTATTCAACTCCATAAAAAACTCCAGAAGGATATAATAATACCTGAATAAAAAGGAAGTACAGTGCAAGCCACTTCCAAAATTATAGAAATTACAGAGACATATAGCTGCCTGGACAGTCACTCAAGGTTCCTCTGCAACATTGGGGCATCCATCTTTGGCCTGTAGACCAAGAATATCTGGCAGACTTTTGTGTGAAGCAGGAATTTTGAAGGGCTGTCCCACCTTGTCTTGGAAAAGCTTGGCAGTCACTTTCTTTTGTGTCCTGTATGCCTGGTTTGGACAGAATACTTTCAGCAGTTGAGGAAAGGGCAGTTCCTTGTCCAGTGGCTAGCTTTACCACAAAGAAATCAAGCTTCATATGGAAGTTCTTTGATGCCCATCATCCTTTTATGAAGTAGATTGGTGAGGCCAGGAGCAGCATGTCTTGCTGTCATGAAAAGCTCTATGTTAATAGAACATTTTAAATGCCATATTATGTAGGGTTTTGAAGTGGTTGAAGGGAATCTATCTATCTAAAATATATCTCTATATGATCTTGTAAACATACTTAACATAACTACAAGTTTCATTATTATAGATGACTAACTACTAACCTGTATTTCTTTATTATACATTACATTTTTAAATGAGCTGCATAAGTGGAATACCCCATACAAGAGTGGAAATACACGTACAGTATAATAAAAATAACTTTAAATGTGTATCAATATACCAAAATCTCTATCTGTGTAAAATATTTGAGGTTAATAGTTGTCTTTTTATCCTATATTCGTATATCCCCACAAATGATGACAAACATCCTTAACCCACTGAATGACCAAAAACCACTCACCCCACCAATTGGGAATGTAGGCATTGTGTTCTCTAGATGGCTTCCTGTTATCTGGGAGTGACAGCACCCCCAAGGGACCCTGAGAAAATTGAGATAATGGTCAAGTCCTGGGAAAACTAGTTGTAACATTTGTTGTTATATGTAGTGGTATTTGCTCCACCCATGACCTTGGGCTATACGGCCCAAAGGAGGTGGTGCTTCCTTCTATTGTACATGACCTCTTATAAGGAGTTGGAGAATGGTCACATGCTTTGTGGCAACTTATAGATAAATAGAAATGGGTTAAGTTATAAGAGCTAGCTAGCAGGAGGCCTTCCATAGACCATACAATTGGTAATTAATATTAAGCCTTTGAGTGATTATTTTATAAGTGGCTGCAGGACCACTTGACCAGGTGGACCAGAGAAACCTTGTGACAACAGTTATATGTCACCTGTCTTGTAGTTTTATTTATTCATTTATTCATTTATTCATTTATTTATTTGTTTGTTTGTTTGTTTGTGTCTATAGCCAAGATTTTTAGGAGGTCTCCTTCTATCAAACCTGATCTCTATTAACATTGAAGGAATCTGCAGCATTTTGTCTCCCCTAATGAAATCCGTTCTCTGACTTCCATTTTAAAGTTAAGACATTCCTAAAGTATCTAGACTGGTTTAAGTCAGCAGTCCCTTTTATAATCCAGTGTCTCTCAGCAACTGTTGTTTGCTCATCAGCATTAAAAAATTCAAAGTCAACACAATACTATGCATGATCCAGACTCCCTGTGTATTTTCTATCTTTATGTGGCTTTTTTCCTTTTATATTACTTTACTCTCTTTAAATACTTCACTTTATTTTTTTAAATTATTTACTTTTTCCTACAATTGTCTGTACCCATTTTCTTTTCTTTCTTAAGCACCTAAGCTCATTTTTAAGCACACTATAACCTGTTCAGGATTTTGTTTTATTTTTCCATCTGCACCTGTCTTTACTGCATTTCTCTAGTTTTTTCTGTTTGCCTGAGCCAAACCTTAAACTGCTAAGAGGCTTTGCACTGGTGACTGGCTCTGCCCAACTTGGGTCGTGAGAGCTGAACTTTACACTCTGCAGGCCTGGCTGAGAGCTGCATTTAACTGGGACCTGTGTTTAATCACCCCAGCTCTAGGAAGTTGTTGCCCACACTGTGACAAGCATTTTAAGCTTGTTGTTTCTACTTAACATGCCAACTGCTCATGTGCTCACTGTACAGCAGAGTTGCGTCTCTGTATGCTACTAGCACCAGGCTCCTAGGAAGCCCTGTCTTTTTTTATTTTTTTTATTTTTTATTTTTTTGTTAAGCTCTCTCAGGTCCCAGGCAGAAATATGTATCCCATGTTGGACACCAAATGTAGCCTGCTTTTTTGGATAACCAGCCCCCAAATCACAACATGGAGACTTACTATTATTAAGTAACACATTTTTACATAGTGAAACAATTATTCAACACAAACAAATGTAATACATCTTTACATAGTTAAATATTCTTCAATGCAAACAAATGTAACACATCTTTACATAGTTAAACAAATGCAGCATAAACAAATGTAACACATCTTTACATAGCTAAACAAATACAGTATAAACAAATGTAACATATCTTTAGGTAGTTAAACAAACATTCTATTCTACAACAAGTCACTGTCATTCTGCTTTTAGCATCTATTACTTCAGAATTTGACCTGCTTCTTTTAGGGGCACCACATTTTGCTTTTCATTTGAAGACTTATCACAGGAAATTCTTGCAAGTGTTGCAGAATGGGTCAGAATTTCTTTCTTTTTATAAGGCTAAACAGGACTCCATTGTATTTGTTACTCCTCTGCTCATCTGGCCGTAGACATGGTACTGAATTCTGTTTTCTGGTTATTGTAAACAGTTCCTGTGAGTTAGTTTTCTGTCACTGGACACTTTAAATCCATTACAACTCTTACCATGTGCTTCGTGAGTACTTTCGGAATGTATGAGAGAGTAGACAGAAACTCAAAGGAAGATGATTTTGGATGACACTTGGAGATGTTTCAGTCCATGGACACTTGGGGACACTTTATTCTGGACCTGTGGTGAAGCAGAGCTGTATGGTGGGGAGCATGGGTGGAAGGAAGCTACTGATCTCATGGTAGCTGGAAAGCAAGAAAAGGAAGGGATGTAGGGAAGAGGGAAAAAGTATAGAGGAGAGGGAGAGAATATATGCAGGCTCAAAATGAGAGGCAGCAAAGAGAACCACTTGGGAGCTTGCATCCAGTCACCAGCTCCTCTAAGTAAGTCCCACTTCTTAGAGTTTCTGCAGCCTTCCAATGGTACCATCCACTGGACACCAATCTCTCAATATACAAGCTTTCAGGGACCAGTGAAGAGCATAGGATACTTGCTAGATCTGGTGGTGAATCCATGCAAAAAATATCTTCTTGAGTTCCTGTTTTCTTAAAGAAGCTAGAGATAAGGTTAGCCAGGATGTGTCTGCACACCCATGCATGCATGGGCCTTCACAAGAGCCTCCTGTTAACAGTCTGGATGATTAACAGCAAGCATTTGACATCAGGCTGATGCACCTCCTACATGGGCCTGGCAGAGGAAACAGTGCTGGGCTTTGTCAGAAAGCACAGCACTTATTATAATAGCTGCCATTCCAGAGATAATTCACCTGTAAGAGGTGATAACACATCAATCAATCAGATGCATTTCACCCGGCAACACCAACAGTGTAACTTGCCAGTAACAGACAGCTCTGGACATAACCAGGAATTTCCTTATGCTGAAATGCTCCTATCTCTAGCCAAAGGGCCATGTGAAGTTGATATTTCAGCTTCTACTTGGAGACTATGTTTATTTATTTCTTCCTGAGGGGATTGGGAGATGGATCTTGTAAATGGTGTAGGTTTTTTATTGAGTTTGACAGTTATCAAAGAAACATTTTCTTTCTTTCTTCCTTTCTTTCTCTCTCTCTCTCTTTCTTTCTTTCTTTATTTTTTAATGAGCTGGGCCAATGAATGAAAAGTAAACTCATTTTGGGCTTTCTAAAGTCAGGTATGTTGAATCAGGTGTATTAAGTTTCATCCCCTGCCTTCTGTTTATGGTGTATTGAGTTTCATCCTCTGCCTTTTGTTTACTTTTTGTTTTGAGATTTTTGCCTCCATATGTGCCCAGGCTAGCCTTGAATCCACCCTGTAGCTCAGGCTGACTTTGAACTTTATGATCCTCCTGCTTCTTCCTCCTGAGTAGCTAGGAATATATACCACCAGACCTGACTAGATTAAATTTTTGATATTTGCTGCTGGTGGATTCTCTTTTTAAAAGCATTCTCATCTCGACCTTAGCCAGCCCTATTGGTGTCTGAGCTTCTCCAAAATAATGTGTCCAAAGTCTGCCAGTCAACATGCCCTAGGTCATGCTATGTAGGCTGATTCTATGTATTGGACAGGCCCCTTTGCTCTGAGTGTCATCTCTTAGTCTACTCAGAGAGTGGTGCCAGGAAAGTCCCTCAGACCCAGTTTGTGCAATGGGACATCAGAGAACATTACCAAGGGGCACTGTTCATGTATTAGACTCTACTTCAGTGAGGTTGCCTACAGGCAATGTTCCACAAAAATCCATGTGGATCCCATTCAGGTTTCTCATTCCATAAACCAGAAGACTGAGGAACAGGAATTGGAGCCCATATCTATCCACTTCCTCCCCAGCACATCAGCTCATGAGGCATACAAGCTGGACCCTTTACAGTCCTTAAAATTTTCTGTATGCTTTGTAAATCCTTTAGGAACTTACTGGAAAGAATAATGACAATACAAATGTTATTAAATTAGCATAGGCTGTGTGTTTGCAGAACTGGAGGTGTTATCACAAATGCTGAGAAAAGCACTGTGACTGTTACTGTCTCAGAGGGGGATATGGAAGCACGGGGATTTCAGAAACTTACTCCTCTCTGAGGCCGAGAATAGGAGCTGTGTACATCATGACCCTGGGGTTCATCCTCTTCCCTTCTGTCTTGGCTCTAGCCTTCTCATTTGTCCTTTCTGTGAATAAATGAAGATGTCATTACGTACAGAGGCCGGTTTCCAAAGGCTGACGTCTTTCTAGATCAGTGTAGAGCTGGACACCTTTCTGCTGGTTCCTAACTTAGCTCAGTTTTCTTCCTGGCCATGGCTTTCAGCTCTCCTGTGCTACCACAGCAGTAGGCATCTGCAAGCCCTCCCTGGGGTGGATTGTTTCAAATGAGTTGAAATTGAGATGGAGTAATGCCAAATAAAGGCCACATCTTTGAAGAACAGGAAAGAGCAAGTCCCCTTCTCCAATAGGCAGGCTGGATCAAAGGCACTTGAGGCTTGTTTGCCTTATGAGAAAACCTGCTTTCCAATCTGGTTTGAGAACAACATTTGAGCACCAGGGACCAAGAGATGACAATGGGATGCCCATCTTCCAGCTGCCCCAAACAAAGAAGTAAACCAAAAGGCAAAATTGCTCTACCAATGTGACTGAGCATGGCTTTGTGGGGCACTCAGCACTCCAGGTTTTGCATCTCTTTATCCTGGGTACTCCAGCCACACCTTTGCCTTCCTTGTCTCTCTTTCCCCTTCATGTGGGTGTCAATTCTAGCTGACTTTGCAGCTCCAGCTCCTAAAAGCAACAGCCGGGCCTGAGGCATTGAGCCCCATGGCATAAGGCAATGCAGCTAATTAGCAAGGCTTGGTTATGCCCTCTGCTTCGGTTTGCAGAGATCCTCTGTAAACAAGCTTCTGATGTTGGCACACATTGCATTGTGATTCACAGACACACTACATGTCTCCTCTGCGGTGCTATGCAAAAAATCATCAGTTCTCTTATACTGGCATCTATTCTCAGCTAATCTTTGAGATTAGAGATAGATACTCATATAGATGTCACAATGATGACAGTGACAGCTAACTTAGTGAGTGCATGCTGTCTGCCTAGCCGCTTTTAACATGGGCTGGAGTGAGGAGTTGGAGCCCCTGAGAG